>JAPMAE010000272.1:1359-11550 GCA_036584705.1 Rhyacophila sp. 25_7 | reverse complement strand
TCGACATCGAAACATTTTAATTTTCAATTTTGAAATAGCACTTAAAGTAAGTTATTAAAAACACAAAGTGAATTTGATAGTAAGATTTCTTAATTTTCTGTTTTAACTAAGTTTTTTGGACTATTGTTTCTTAAAAATAATGTATAATCAAAACAATTGTTATAAAAATACGATTTTATTGAAATATAACGTTTTCATTAATAACCTTTCTGAGAGTGAGTTTTTAAATTACGGTTGCACAATTGGGTGAAAGTTTTTTTCAATAATCTAGCTTCAAATTTTGAATTTTGTTAAATGTATGCAATTCTATTATTGTACATTGTATATTTGATAAATAAATAATACACAAGTGTATGAGTATTTTATTGCTTGGTGTTTGACGTACATATAGGTATATACTTCTTCAAAGCGAATTTTTAGCGGACACACATGCGCGTCCATACTCCTAGGTAGGTTAAGTTTCTTTATGCATTCGTATACAATCTTGATGTGAAATTTTCATACAGCGAGTAAAAAAGTGTACTACTTGACAAAACGACTAGTCAAGAAACTATGCCAGGGTTATTTAAAAGTACTATTAAATATTATTATGATACAAAACGCTGCCGAAATTTAATCAAATTACAATATATTCTAAAGTTATAGCTATCCGACTAATTGTGATAAATATTTTAATTTCTCTATATGTAGCTAAAATTACAAAGATGTGCGAGTGAGTCTAAGATTTTTTCATGTTCACAGCGATCCTGTTTAGACAAAATGACTTAAGCCTTCTTTGAAAGTTTTTTGAAAACTGTTTTTATTTAAGAATCATGATGTACACAACTAAATAAAAGCTATCTTAAAACGAATTAAGCCAAAAATACCAAATTTACATCGAAATTCAGCATTAGATTTTGAAAAAAGAATGACCTATTCCATTTGTGCGGAAAGTAAAAAAGCATTAACCATCAACTTTAATGATTTTTCTTTAATAAGTTTTTTTAATTATCAAACCAAGAAAATAAAACACCAATTTATTGGTCATCATGCACTTTAGGTTCGTATTAATGTGACTTTGACTGAAAGTCATTAAAATACGTTTGTTGTGCTTCCTGTAAAATTTGTTCTGTGAGGGTTAATTCTTTTTGCCTAAGCACGGTCGATATGTATATATTTGTTTGCGGCACAAGCATAGAAACTTTCATGTTATAAAATGAATATTTGGTTTAACTGAGAATCATAATGTATTAACTTTTTTTTTAATATTTAATGTTGACTATTTTGAAATACGTTTATAATCTTCACTTAACACTTAAAGCAGGATATTAATAATGTGATAAAAAATATTTTTTGTAGCGCTTTAGTTATGCAATAAAAGAACTATACAATTAATTATAATTGTTCATTGATATAACAAGCTTTTATCTTTTGTTTTTATGAGACATAAGGAGATGAATAGAAGTCTACTATTTGTTTAAGATTTTTGCATTTATTATATGTTGAGTTTTTTCTTGATTTGACATTTTTTCACTAATCAATATCGATATACAGTATGACTGTGTTCAATAATAAGATAAATAGCCATTAGTTTGAATTAAAGTAAAATACATTTTTTCCAACAAAATAAACATCTGAAATGTATTCCATTTTCTTTTCAAAATAATCATACACAATCCATCCGGAAAAATTCATGCGCTGATGAAAAATGCATCAATACTTGGCTGCCCATTTTTTAACTGGGTATTTACGAGTATTTGATGGCCTATGTTTCCGGGGGTTTGTTTCAATACGAATGCATTTATTTTCGTACAACGTCTAGTTTCAAAAGCAGTCATAAACGTATATTTATCTCATACTCGTATTATGAAATTGTTTACTTGTGTGAACTCTTAGAAAAATATGTTTTTAACAACCGTATATAGTTCGAACAAGTTGTTTATTATATATATATTATATAAAAAGTACAGACAACATCGATCCAATATATCTAAAATGGAAAGAAATTGGTTTCTAGTTAAAAAATACACATTGGGTTTTTCATTTGCCTTAAATATGTTTCAGTTACGTTTTTTAATATTTTAACGTAATTATAAACTATGCGGATTTAAATATGTATATAATATTAGATATGATTAATTTTAGTTATCGATAACATTTAGTAGAAAACCATTAACATAAACATTCATACAGTTTTTTAAAGTTATTTCAATAATATATATTTGAAATATTAACACCGGTTTCATTTGATACAATAGTCAGAGAAACGAAAATGTCGTAATAGACAAAGCTGATCATAATTTACTAAACATATTTTGTGGTAATAAGTTCATAAAATACTCACTGAGTATATCAAAATTAGAAGACATTCACGAATGCATGTGCAGATAATTTATATTAGAAGAAGATGAATCAAATGTATTCTCCATATTAAAGTACGACCAAACTTTACATGCTGCTGATCATATGAGAATTATTGGAAAGACGATTTTATCATACGACCATAGTCACATAAAAATGAATTTTGTTAATAACTGCTTCATTATCAATATTTAAAAGATATTTTTGTATGAAGTTATTCAATAAATCAATGAATAATTTAATGTGTGAAACAAATTATTTTCATTAGAGATTCAGTGGACAATTATTTGTATTGTTAAGTATAATTTTGCTCAAATACTTAATGTAATACTTTTTATTTATATTATTATCCACAATTTTTAAAATAAAAGCTATTGCCTATTAAATATAAACATTATTAATATTATATAAACTATATTAATTATCGATAATTTTTCACAGTATCTACATACATTTTACAACATACATACATACATTGCATTGCAACATACATTTTATGATAGAATATATTTTATGACATAAAATTTATCTCATTCTTTATCAATCATTTTTAGACCTTTTTATTTATTAAAGAAATCTCAACCAATAAACGATGTTGCATGTTTCAAATAACGATCCCTTATTATTATTATTTATTTGATTACCACCCTTATTCGGGTGGCATGCAACTACTGGCCGACGTAACATAATGCTACCCACTTCATATTTTCCCGCCCATTATTATTACTGAACCGCGATTTTATTCCATTTTTTAAAAACCACAAGTACGCGAGCTTTTTTATTTTCAAAAATCGCACAAGTGTTTCGGGAGCGTGGTCAATTTGAAATTGGAGGATGAAGTAGCCTGGATGTACGAAAAATTGAATTTTGTTTTTGTTTCACATTGAGGCAATGTTTTGCGAATATAATTGTATGTTTTGCCAAATAAACTCTGATTTAATTTTATACGCAATAAAACATACATTTTTAAAGTATATATTATACTTATTGTATTTTAACTAAACACATTTTATGCGATAATTCAATACGATTTTGATGCCAATATAATAGTTTTAAAAATGAAATAATCACTAATTCTGTAGCAATCCGAAGCAAATAAATTCCATAATTCACCGATCATTTTTACTAGTCAATTGTTGACTACAATACAAATTTTTCGTGTTCAACCCACAACAATTACAATTGAACGCACTATCTACTGTGTCATAGAAACTAATTGATATAATTATAGGATAACTATATATATTAAGTATTTTTATTCAAATGATATCAACGGTGCTTAGGCAAAAAGAACAAACCCTCACTGAACAAATTTTACAGGAGGCACAAAAAACGTTATTTTAATGACTTTTAGACAAAGTCACATCAATAAAAACCTGAAGTATATGGTGACCAATAAAGTGGTGTTTTATTTTCATAGTCTGATAATTTAAAAACTTATTAAAGGAAATTCATTAAAATTTAAAGTTACTGCTTTTTTCCTTTCCATACAAACTTAGTAGATTGTTTTTTTTTTCAAAATCTTAAGCTGAATTTCGATAATAAATCGGAAATTTCTGCTTAATTTCTTTTGACAGAACGTGTATTTAGTTGTGTACATTGTGATTTTCAAATAAAATCATATTTTTAAAAATTTAGGCTTATGCCCTTTTACCTAAACAGGGTAGATATGATATGTTTTTCCATTACAATCAGAAAATATACAATATGAATGATCATTTTATTTATATTAACTGATTTGATCAAATAAACATTTTTTTAAAAATAACTTTAAAATTATATAAAAAAACGTTAATTTATAGTTACTTTTGTTAAGTCAATGCCATGCATAGCTAACTAATAATCGAATAGTTACAAATTCATATCCGTTCTTGTTCGAAAAAAAAATCAATTGATTATTTGTTTGTATGCATGTCCAGGTCATGGAATTAAAACGTTTGAACGAATAATCAACAACTAACTAGTAAAAAACTGTTAAAATAATTCTCAAAGTAAAATGCCCGTAAATTTCATCACAGAACAGTGATGAAATAATAAATGAATGTTTCATATATCGTTATAGAAAAAACCAAGAACTTTTTTGGAACTAATTTTCCTTATATTTTAAAATATTTATCTGTTATTGAAACCTCCAAAATAATATCGATACATACTGTCTTTTGAATATCTTTAGCACATCAATGCTTTATGACATTTTACAAGAATACATTGATTATATAGATAAATATATAAACCTTTATATACTGTTTGTATGTAGTTAGCTATAGTTTTTTGCTGTGTATATTATTACCAATACTTTTTATGTGTTGCCACATTTCCATGACGCGTTACGGCTATAAAACAGTATATATGTATTATAAACCTAGGTATACTTCGATTACACGTGACATATAAAAGTGTGGCGCCGTGGAGTGGGTGTCGAGCGCCAAGCGTCCTATCGCAGGCACAAAGCCTAATGCCTTCAGTCATTAATCATCCAGCCACACAAGCGTTGACTTTCCTATTTACGGCGACATCTCTACTACACTTTGGGATTGTGTGGGGACATTGTCAATAGAATATACTTACACCCGGAACACCCTCTGATAGCCTGATACAAGGAGGTAGAAAGATTTTTTCTAGTTTCAAAAATAATACATTGGCCTACATATATGATGAATGTTCATACCTGGAACAGCTTATAACCTGATACAATTAACCAAAAATATTATTAGTGTTTTTAATTTTAATTAAAATCTAATTTTGTTACGTATAAAATTTCTCAGCAATCTAATTAATACAAAACATAAAACTCGTAAGTAAAAAAAAAACTGTTTGTTTTGAGAATTTTTTAAAGTTTGAGTCTCTTACATAGATTTAACGATTATGTATGTAAGAGAAACTGGTACTAGAATTAAGGATACATCTAGAACTACTTAATCGTATCAGCCAAATAGTCCTTAGTTGGCTTTAAGCGTTTTGCCAGTAATAAAATATTCAATAAAGACTTGATAGGTAGTAGCATTTTAATATTACAGAAAAAGTACAAGAAATATGGTTAAGCCAGTTTTACCAGATGATAGAGAGTGTGAAAATCTGCCAAACTGCGTGACATATTAGGTCAAAACGGTCATTTTTTGACAACGCCTTTTGCCAGTATACCAACGATATATATTATTTAGTAGTTTCATTATAGAATTGAAATTCTTAGTGTAAAAAAATAAATTAACAAAATAATACTGTGTATTTATATTTTCTTCACAAATCACATTCTTTTGGTTGAAAATATCTTAATAGACAAAACCTAATTCAATTATGAAAATATAATACATAAAAGATTAAATGAATTCAATACGAATTTTGATTTTAAAATGAATTAGTGATCTCTTCATTTTATTCACTTTACTGCAAACGATAACATCTAAACTTAAACCGAATGACTTTATTCAATGCCTATCACTATCGTAATATATTATTCCTATAAGCTATTTTTATAGCTATTATAGATCCCATGTATATTATTGGTCTGAATTCACTATAATATCATAAAGTTAGAGAATATGCTGCTTACTAGATATAATATAAAGTATTTGTAATACTTGAAGATATTGACACAATCATATATTGGTATTTCTAACATAGACATATTCCGATAACTTACAACAAGTGGGTTTAAAAAGTAGATTAATTCGTTTCCTAAGTAAATGTATAAAATAATAAGACAGCTGGCTTTAAGACTTTTATTTTTAAAATTAGGTTATTTTAAGTTTAGTGTTATCAAGATAAAAAATACGCGAAAATAATGCGGTATTTAGATACTGAATCTATTTATAATATTATTATTTCGGTTTTTCTTATTTGATAATATTAGTTTTGAAGGTGGCAATGTATTATCAAAGCAACGAACGTCTTCCTGTCTTCTAGATTGTCCACAAACGGCAAAGGTTAAAAATGACCCAGCAATTTTCGGTGCGGGGTGAAAAGATAAGGGATAATCTCAATTTTAACAGATAGCGGCCTGTCACGCCAAAAGGGGCCAACTAAAATGGATGTGTTTTAAATTGCAAGAGATACGAAGAATGATTCTGTAAATGTAATGCCAATGAAATTGCTTGAGAGCAAGCAGTCTTGTAATTTGAAAAGTTGCTAATTATCTGATAAAGATCAGAATTTATCTTACGACTAATGAAAGCTCTGACTATTATTTATTTTAATTTGGAACATTTGTCACAGTATTGTGTCATCAAATTTAAGGTTACGACTATATGTGGATTCATGTAGAATTATATTAATTGTTTAATTAAAATTTAAAGATACATATAAAAAAAGAGAATATTATGAAGTAAAATGGCTACCTTATTGAGTACATTTTGGAAGCTTAGGATAACAAATACCTAAGTACAAAAATGCCTATATTGAGATAAACTTCATTTTACCAATGTTGCATTCAAACTTATTATCCTCTAGAGCGGTTGTAAAGCAATTAGATAGTAAACAACGTTTAGAAATACTTATTTAGTACCATAGTACAAGATGATACCATTCCATGCAGATTTATTAAGTACTAAATTATAAAAAAGTTAAGCAATAATAAAAATTCTATCATGTGGTGTCTGACAGGCAATTGCGCACAATCGTAGCTACGAGTATTGGCGGGTAAGAAGTGAATTAAAAATGTCGTAATAATTAAAGCAATAACACAAAGCCTCATTTTGTATATTATACCAGCTTAAAAATATTTTAAGTATGTTTTACAAATTTCATAGTACCGAAATATATATTTGATTTGTGTGGTTCTCATAACAATATTTCGTAGATACTCGTAAGCCTACGTTATCGTAAAACTCAATTTTCAGAGTTTTGAAATGTGTATAAAATTTTCTACATACTGCGAATGAGTTAAAAAAATTGCTTACATCTGAGTTTTGTAATATTAGGTATGATTTTTAATTTTTAACACATTGATCGCCAAAATGTTTTTTGTAAAATCTCTAAAACCGCATAAGTTTTCCGCATCGAATTGTTTACATTTTTGAAATTATCTACAATTATTTCGAAGGAATATTTTCAGGTCAAGTTGTAAACAGATACATTTGGACCGCATCAGTTAATTTAAATAGAAAATTGCACAGAACGCGTGCCCGTCGGCAATTAATAACAAATCGATTTTCTTCTTTTTCTTTCACCGGTGACCACTATGACAGTCAACGTATATATTTATATATATGTTATTTTTTTTTAATGCAAAAGTATTATTTTTAATAAACCTCAGAAATATTTGCAACTCAAAGTCGATATAAAGTATGAATTAATTAATAAAATTCACAGTTACACTTGACGAGCTTTGATTAAAAATTTACATTGAAACCGACAAAAAGTAGCAGATAAAAAACAATACTTTTCAATTCAATCGGCATAAAAAATAAATCACCCTATTGAGAAAGTATTATTTTCTCCCCCAGTTATTGAGGGTAAGTCTTCAATGCCTCTTTTAAACCGTAGAGTCACGTGTCAAAGTCATATTGCTCGAAAAAACCATTGTAGAATCGGTTGTAAAAAATCACCCCTAATTAGAAATTTATAGAACTTGATACGATGGATTTTTTTCCTATTCAATTGAAATAGTCGCTCTGTGGCTATCGAGTTGGTGTGGGGGTGACTTATTATTTTTTTTCTTTGATAATATCGGTTTTTTTAATTTGATGGAGGTAGCGGTGTATTTGAAATAATAATTTGAATAGTTTGTATGGGTTTGATTAACAAATCATTGTGTTGATTTGTACAATTAAAAAAAATATGTCTTTTAATTAACTTTTTTATTTTATTTATCTGTTTTCTAATCATTTTTCTTTTATCATACATATATTGTTTTGAGTGGTGTCTATATAATAATGTGTGCACATACTTTATAATTAAATATATGCTAAGACATTCTTACTTATATAATTGTCATTTTGTTTCATTTCCATGATAACAGCGCAGCATTTTTGACATCTTACCTGTAATAAATAAAGGAAAAATAGAAAATATTGTCAATTCTTTAAAAAAATATTTATTTATCTATATGTTTCAAGAAAAAAGGTTGATCATGCACATTTGCATATTTGATATGTCACGTAAGCATTATAAAAATATATAATCGTACAAATAACCACGTGAAATTTTCTGATTTTAATAGAGTTTTATTATTGTTAAATAAACGTGGCTCTTCTTCTGTTATTTATAGATATAAGACAGAAAAAGTCTCATGATCAAGTTAAGAGGATATAGGTGACAACAAATAACTAAACTCTTTACAGAAGAATAGTTTTTGTTTTAAGTGATATCTAAAGTTTCTAAATAATAACAACGTTAATTAATATATAAATATCTCTATACTAAAAATAATTTAAGATAGGCATCGTCAACCTATGACTCATAGATTACCGATTGGGCCATTTGATAATTTTTAACGACCCACTTGAGTTCCGCCAATAAAGTCACATTTTTGTTGATTTTTACCCGCGGCCAAAAAAGGTTTCCGACGACTGATCATTTTGATTATTATTATTATCACTGAACATAGGTTTTTAAAATATAAGCAGACACATGTATGTAAAACTATTATATACATGTATAATTGATTATTTTGTTTATTTTAATTAGTTTTCACCAAAGATTGACAGTAAATTAAATTAAATAAAATGATTATTTTTAGAATAATATAACGGTAAAGACAAATACTAGTCATTTGACATATTTGGCAAGTAAATCGTATAAAAATATTTTCAATAAATATATACGAGTATATTCTGTTTCGTTGGTAAAATATGAACATACGTTACTATTACAATCAACATAATATATTTCATATTTTTCTTGTCATTATGTCAATCATCTGTCTCCACGCTTCGAAGATATTAAAATAATTTTACGAAAGTTTGTTTCGAGTCAGTCATGTTGTTTGCGATCACAATGCGACGAGCAGAAGAATGCTAAAGTCAAGTGGAAGAACGCCTCGCGTAAAATTTTCCCTCATTAATTTCACAAAATGAACTTTTCTCATTTTCTACGCTTCTACCCTTCAGAGAACAACAATCTAACAAGGACCCGTCAGAGATTCTAAACAAGGAAATGTAAAAAGAAATTTTTAACGAAGAAAATATATTTCTTACAAATTTCAGACTAACACAGACACCTCACGCATAATTTAATAATTACTTAAGAATGTTTTTTTTTAAAATTAGATTTTTGCTATAAATATAAAAGCTGCATATCATAGCTTAGTAGACACGTATAATGGTTAAGAACCCACGAGTCATGGGTGTAATCCCGCTGCTCACAAGTAAGTCATAGATTTTAATTGTTTTTGATAAATAAATAATAATAAAAGTAACATAAAATAATTTAAAGAAAAAAGCCAACACGTGGATCAGAATAATCCACTTAATATGTGGACTATAATCTCCATAAAACGACAATTTTTAATATAACCTTCACTTTGGAAATGTCGAATCTGCTCCAATTTAAAATAGATATGGTTATAATTTAATAAATATATAAATTTTGTAGCGATCAAAATTACTCGTGGGTAAATATCAACAAGTGATATACGAGTGCAAATTAAACAAATGTAAATGAACGGTGTTCATTATTAAAAAATATTGATATATAAGAGACGTTATTAAAATTATACTATTAGTTTCTATCAGGAAACGTGCAAGCTTTATTCAGATATCAAATGTTACATAATATTATTAAAAGCTAATTGAATCACTGTGATAATCAGGCCACTAATTCATTTAACTTTGAGAAACCTTAAAATAAAAGAATATACAAGGCAGGTAAAGAGGGTGGGCGTAGAAATCCCTGTAAGTATCAGTGGCGGAGTAG
>JAPMAE010000271.1:2083-13028 GCA_036584705.1 Rhyacophila sp. 25_7 | reverse complement strand
AGTCTGATGCCACCATCCACTTATCTACGAGAGCAACTTTAGTTTTACATGATAAACGTGATTATTATTTTATAGATACTAACTAATCTTTAGAATACCTAGAACATTGCTTACGGAATTTCATTACAAAAGAATTTAAAAAAATCAAAAATTTGGTTTACAGAAAAAACGCATTTTTAATCAATTTAATATCCAAATTTTTAATAAAATATCATAAAAATACAGTTTTTATACATATTTCTAAAAATATAATAAAATATTTTAAAAGTTTGAAGACTAACTTCTAACTGATAATTTTGATAATGATGTTTTGTAACAGAAAAAAAACTAGTCGTTGAGACAAATATTTATACTCAGCTTTTTAACCTACTTTCAAAGACTGATGAAATTAAAATGTTTTAATGTTACCAATCATATGTATATTTAATTCAAATTAAAATTTGATATGGCATATCGATAGTGATCGGGCAATATGCCCTATTTTAAAAATGGCTACTTTCTAGGGAAGAGCTCAAACTATATTTTGGCTTAAACAAATCATTAGGATTTGAAAAAAAAACAAGTTTTTATATTTTTGTTTATTAATAATGAAAGAATAGCTTATTTAAAAAAAAAAATGTTAAATACTAATAATTGCGGATGTACTGTCGCACAGAATATAAAATTTTGACTGGTACAAAATGATTTTTTGCGATTTTGAGTATTATATTATTTCTTTCGCAGTGAATTTTTTGTACCATTAGGCGAGGTCAATTGTATTAAGTGTCCATTCAAAAATGGTAAAAATAAGATAGGACATATTGCCAGATCACCATCGTAATATCAAAATGGTATTTTCATAATTTTCCATCATTATTTAAATTATTACAAAGATATATCATTCTAAATTTTTTTTTACACTATTTTTACATAAATAAAAGATAATTTCAAATATTATTATTATTAATTATTTATTTTTTCAGCATTCAATACACCATACTCATTCATTTTCTATTTACGGAATTTTGATTTACACACAACTTTTCAGAAACGTATTTATTCCGTCAATTGAGCCAGTATACAACAATGAACAAAATATTATAACAATTATTAATATATTTGTTTTCATATGCTCGTAAGTCTACAATGTAACGTATCGTTAAGTGACGGAAATATTCTCGTTTGGTATAACGTATTCCATAATATTTTGATGTGAATGATAAATATAAAAGCATATTACATATTTATATTACGTAAGTTACACCATTCTAGACAACTTGAAACTGTTTGCACATTATAGTTAGCGGAAACTATCCACATATTACCAAGCAACTACGAGCACAAAATGAACGACCACCGGAAATGCAGCCTCTTATGTACAAGTCCTAGTTGTTGCAAATATGTATAAAATATACACGTAGTCGTAAAATTCTAGAAGTCAGCTAATCTTAGATGTGACGTGTGAATTTTAGGATTTACCCACTGTATATACTTAATGTTTAAAATTTTATCGTGGTTCATTTACATTTTAATTTGAAAATAATTTTCAGTAACCATATCCCCACCGAAATGGATCTCCACAATGCGAAGATTGTTTTTTATAGTTTTTTTTACCAGTAATAATTTTCAATTGTTAGCTCAACCATTTCGGGTTCATGTTCTGGCTACAGCACAAATAAATAATTATTTGAAAAAATTTGCAACCAACACGGTCATCAAACCTGTAAACATTAGCTTCTGAGTCGGATGCGCTATTTATTCACCTGCGAAGGCGACAAATTTATTTAGTTTTTAGTGAACCTAGTAAATGGTAAAATGTATGATATTTTATTTCACTTTTTTATAACAATATTGTTTAGAATATACGCTTTAGAAATGCTCTTTTGATGAATGAGCATTATCATTTAAAAATTTTAAGCTATACATTTAATATCTAAAACCTCATCGTGCAATTTTATTAGACTATTGAAATCAAGTGTCAAAGTTTACTGATAAACTGTAGAAATTCAGTTAAATTTTTAAGCGATTGTATTTTTTCCAATATTGAATTATCGTCACGTTACTGCCTTAAAATTATACAATTAAATATAATTTTAGTGGTGACATACTCGTGGTTATAGACGTTTACAGTAACAAATACTATATATAATAGAACAGTGACAAAGTTATATTCTTTGACAAGAGACGCAACATAATTTTACATGCAAATTATATTTGCAAAACAACGTATGGAAAGTTCCTCAACCCAGGTTGATGAATGAATTGTATTTGATCCGGAGCAATTTTATTCGTGACATGTGATTTTAGTTTAGCTGAGTGAGATACTTACAATATACTCGTTCGAAATGATTTTTGTTTGAAAATATATATAGGAATATTACAAAAAAAAAACGGAATGAATAATAAATACACCTCGTTTTCCTCGTTTTTTTTCATGTCATAAGAAATTGACACAAAAATAAATTGTTAAAAATAAGCGTGGGTATCACCTACAGGTCATATTGTAGGCGAGAAATGTAAATAATCGACCGTGTTTAGGCAAAAGAAATTAACTCTCATAGAAAAAAAATATAGGAGGCAAAAAATGTTTTTTAATGATTTTTAGTCAAAGTGACATTACCACAAACTTAAAGTGCACGATTAAATTAGTGTTTTATTTTCCTGATCTGATAATTTAAAAATTTATTAAAGGCATATTCAGCATAATTCCTTGTGACAACGTGTACTTAGTTGTTCACATTATAATTGTCAAATAAAAGCACTTTTAAAGAAACTGAGGGTTAAGCCTTTTTGCTTAAATTGGATCGATATGTACTACTGAATAATATTTTTTAAACTAACTAAAATACTAAAGAAATTAATATTTTTTTTTCTTCTAACAATATATTCTTTTAAGCTTCATAGTATGAGTTTTTACGAATAAAATTTATGCGTACAATATCGTAATACGAGTATATAAATCATTTCAAGTATTTTTTTTGATAATAATTATAAAATGCCAAATCCAATCTAAAATAGAGCATACAGATTTTCCCAACATTAAAAAATTTTCAAATAATTACTAGTTACGGGATTTGAAGCTCCAATTTTTAGCTCGTCAGTCTTATGCCATTGTCTACTTACCTATAAGAGCAAGCTTTAAAAAAAATGTATAAAAAAAGCTTTACGAATACGATAGCAAAATTGTATATCTACTTGTATGTATAGATATAAATTCATCTAGAATAGACATAACAGACTATACTTCAATATTATTATATGCATTTTTTTCTTATTAGGTAGAGCTACAAATATATTTTTTCAGTATTCAGTGGATGGCGAAAGTTTTTTTTTTAGTTATCATCTGTTAGAAATATTTGTTTCAAACTGTCATTTTATAACCATAATATTGCCATCTGTAAAAAGAATTACAGATATTAAGTTTTGTTAAACAAACTTTCAAAATCTTTGGAGATATTATAGTAATTAAAACTCTGTATAATGAATGCATTTATTAGAAGCAGGTTTGAAAGCAGACCTATTGTTTGAGTCCCGCAGCAGTTAAAATAAAATATCATGGCGATGAGGGCTCAAAAAAAATCTGCGACTTCTATATTTAAAGATATACGGTCACTATTCGTAGCTTTACCCTAATGACTTTTTATGGTATACTGTGGCTTAAATTTAGAACGAATCGTTTTTAAGACGTACATTTTGTCCACTGTTGCTTGGTGTTAATAAGAACTTTTCCATTCTTGCTAATATTAGGATTTGTGTGCCCGGTAACTACCTGAAAAATCTAAATTGAAATGTAGAACCAACCTGCCAGTAGTTGTACTGATGCGGAGAGTAATTACTTTGATCAATATAATTATTTTGGCTATCGACATCCTATACTTTAGTGAGAGTGAATTTTATTATGATAGTTATTTTTTTTTAATTATCTGAATTATTTTTTAATAAAAGAATTTTACTTCATTCAGTAGACTTCCCCGAATATGATTTTTTTTCACTTTTGAATTGTTGTGTTTTTTTATTTCTTATATATATTTTCATGTTATGAATGCACTTAATAGATAGTGTAATATGTAAAAAAATCAATTTTTAAATGAATTCGCTTTTTCGATAACTATTTCACCGAAGTTAATTTGAATATGGAAAAGCATTTACTTATTTAAATAAGTTATCGCGTAAATATTCACTGCATATCAAACGTGTTTACATAAATCTCGAATGCGTGCTACGTTAGCTAGTGCAAATAAGTGTTGGAGCATTGCTCGCCATAATCCTATGAAGTTAAGCAGGGAAGGGTTGCATTTTCATAATCTTTTGAAATATCGCTCGCTCAAATAAAGAGGTACACTCGTCCCCTCTGATAAATCATAAATTCATTACCTTACCTGGTGGCGAATGAGAGTAGAAGACGGCAAGGAAAACTTTGCACTGATCATAAATTCCGAACATCAAATGGCATAAATACGAGAGAAAGCACCAAGTTTTTACTCATGGCCATATTACACGAAATATTTAAATCTATTCAAAGATATTTCGAATAAGTAAAATCAATATCTCATGTTAGTATGTTTAAATCAACAATAAATAATATCATTTATTTAATAATAACATCTTAAACTCCATGCAAAGTGTCTGGGACTCACAGCTGTACTCTGTCAAAATCAAATGCTGTTTATTCTATGCTTTCATACTAAAGGTACTGTTATATGTATTCGGTGGAGTGACGGAATACCGGTATGACATGGGAGAATGCGAGAAGACTGACCAGCGAATGGGACTCGTAGAGGCATCAAGTGATGTCCATATGCTGCAGTTGAGGAGTGTGACATGGTTGAAGATGAAGTATATATCCGTTTTAACTATTATTATTCTAAAATACATATTCACAGAAAACTGATATTAATAAATTTATAGAATATTAGTTGATTATTAATTACTTCAACTCTTTTGATCAATAGGATAATTTTGATATGATGCTAATTTACATATAGACAACAGAATATAAAATCTATTGCAATTAACAACGTTACATAAACAAATTTTACCTTCATGGTATTTATTGCAATTTGCTCGCAAGCATCTCATCGTTACTATTAATGTCAATCTTTTGTTTTCTTATTTTTATAATATTTTCCCATTTTTTAATTTTTACTCATCTTTTTAAATTTATTTACTATGCTCAATGTTTCATACTCGTACAGAATTATAAATTAATTTGTAGAATTTATCGGGTCTTCAGATATGTAACAAATATTAAATATTGGATAATGTACGAGTATTTTGTAATAAATATAATACGTCGCTGTCGTTAGGCTAGTAAATAGCGCGTACGTTTAGCAAGTGGGGATCATGGGTTGAAGCCCATGCTGGGTGCAAACATTTTCAAATGTGTATTCATTTGTATTGTAGCCCGTATACAAACTCTAAACGGTTGAACTAATAATTTACAATAATTACTTGTAAAAAACTGTAAAAACAATCTTACACCGTAGAGTTCCATATGGTTTGTTTCGGAGCGGATATGGTTAAAAGAATAAAAATAATACCAGGTTAGAGCATTTTTTTTAAGGTTCTATCATTATTATACCTTTTGTCATATATTATATTATATGAATGAAATCATTTATTTTTATAGTAAATTTTTGACGAGCTATTTTGGGTTGAATCGTATAGTGTAATATTACCGTAAGAGTTGTCGCGCTGACAAATTCGAGAAATGCTCGCTCACTATTTAATTGGGGTCGGAGAAGGCGCGAGCTGCCAAATGACGAGCAAAGGGAGGACGGGTGGGAGAAAGCTGTGACTTCTCGATGGGGGCGTAACGGGGTTTCGAGAAATAAAGGAACATCTCAAAGTCAACTACAACGAGACTGGGAAAATATTAAGCTTACGTTATAATTAAACAATGGGCCGCCGCAGATTCGTCTGTTCATATCGAGAGGGAAATTGACTCAGATCAGAACGGCGTTCAATATAGTCGATTTCATAAATCTCGTTACATTATATACACGTGCTATACTTTATAAGATAATCTTAGGTAAAAAAATCATTACATTGTACTAATAACAGAGTTTTACAAAATATATTTGAAAATAAAAACAACAACATTGGATTTAGCTGTTACACTATTTTCATCTTGATTGATTATTGTTGTTAAAGACAAAACTGGTATTTTTTGTGAAAATAAATATGATATTTTTTTTCAATATTAAATTATCAAATTGCCGTTATATGACGTAGAGTAAAAAATTGTGCCACTCTAGGTATATATTATATTTAATAAACTATTAAAAAAACATCTTTCGATATATTCAAATTGCTTTTCAACATACTTTGTTCATTAATAATAAATATTTTGTATTGTTTAATTAAATATGCATTCAAGTCTGATATGAATACCGATTTGTATCGTTGTCTTAACTTGTTTGTTGTCGTAAGATTGTTTTTCGTGAATTAACCAAGACGGCAAATGGTATACTGACAAAAAAAGTTTGAGTACCTCTGATATAAACCAATTGTTATTAAACATTTTGAGAAATGGGTCGATTTGAAAGTTTAGATAAAATATAGAAGAGCCGGATGAAAAATATTATTATAGAAATCCTATAAAAACATTTAACTAAATTTTTTTCTTTTTTTAACGATATCTGTTCCAAAATGAAGCAAATGGATTTTCTCAGCTAATCTTAGATGTGACGTGTGAATTGTAGGATTTATCGACTGTATATTCTTAATGTTCAAAATTTTATCGCGGTTCATTCACAGTTGAAATTGAAAATAATTTTCAGTATTCTTCTGTTAACCATATCCGCACCGAAACAAAGCATATGGATCTCTACAATGCGAAAATTATTTGACAGTTTTTTTTACCAGTAATTATTGTCAATTATTAGCTCAATCCTTTCGATTTCGTGTCCTGGCTACAATACAAATAAAAAAACATTTGATAATTTTTACAATTAGCACCAGCCTTGAACCTGTGATCCCCACTTACTAGGCGTACACGCTGTCCGCTAGCCTGAGGAGGGCAAAAATATATTATAATAAATACAAGTAGTAACATGCAAAATATAATAATTGTAATATGTATATATGTTGTTTCTATAAATTATAGTTTAAAAGGACACTAATAATAAATAATCAATTTGAATTATTATATTTTATTGACCCCTTTAAGAAGTCAATTAAACATTTGTATTTTCCGCGAGATATTCAAATATTTTTTTGTAAAGAATTTGGTTGCCTCAAAAACTGGGGAGTGGATGAAAACAGTTGAAAGCCTCAATCGGGTGCGCGAGCCGTAGTTTAAATACCACTCATTTCATGCATAAAGCAAATGACAAAAATGATACGTAAGGTTAAAGAGAAATTCATAAACTGGAGCAATTATATTCTTCAGATAATTGGAAAGTTGATGTGAAGTAAAGTAATGAATTACTCAGAGACAATTAAAATTTACGGATTAGATAATCAATAATGTACCGCCAGTTTTGAAACATTGAGTTAAAATATAGCATAAGTCATCTGGTACTATAAACAAATTCAAAATTCTAGTGAAATCGAAAGACTAATTTGAGGGTAAGGATATGTATAGAATATATTCATTTACTCAAAAGGTGCTTTATGACTGGCTGGCTATTAAAAGTATTACTAGACAGACTTTAATTGTGAATATTTAAATAATTCATCACTTAAGCATACGCGTTCTTGTATATTGATATAAATTTTACTATATATTTTATTTAAATAACAATATGGGTGGAAATTAACTAAGTAAATAATATACCTGTATTATTAAAACTATTCTAGGAGATTAGATGGTTTTTCAATTTTCACATACGAGTGAACATTACACATTAGAGCAGGTTTCTTAACCCTATGCCCACAATGTCAAAAAATGCATTCGTTATGCTTTGTTATTTTGAATAAATATTAATAATATTTTATTTATAATTCTGTTGTAAATGTAATTAAGTGCATAATTCTCCGATTTACAATAATAAATAAATACATATAACTTAAATTTTGATTTTTAAAATTCTAGCATGCGCCCGCAATCGCATTAAGGTTAAGAACCCCTGTATTAGAGGATGCATTATTTTGCGTATTAACCACTCAAGGAGCGGATTTTTTAAATTACGGTTACACAATTGGTTGCAAATGTTTCATTAAGCTAGCTTTAAAATTGAATTTTGTTAAATGTACGCAATACTATTGGCGTATAATATTTATTTGACGCATACATAATATATACGAGTATATTATTGCTTGGTGTTTCACGTGTCTATACTTCTTCAAAGCAAATTTTGAGCAGACGCATATGTGCGTCCATACACTTGGACAGGTTAATAATATATTTTTTGCTTAAAATGCTTGTAAATATTTAAAATATATAGAGTACTACAGTAAAAAACAGTTGAAATTCATGAACAAACTTCTTTCATTTCAGTAAAATATCCACAAAAGTTTAAAGATGTTGACAGTTTGAACTCTCTCTAAAATTCTAAAAACATATTTTGAAAATAAACACAACTTATCATGTTATTACGTAATTTGCAATCACCAATTTTCAATCTTATTATGTTCAATATTAAATGAGCTATATTTGAACATATTACCCTCTTATAAAAATGCGTATCGCCATTAGTAGGTCAGCGAAATTCATATCAAAATTTAAATAAAAGAGTTGTGGCTCTAATTTCTATACTTACCAACTAAGCCAAAAAGTCGTATCTCAAGAATGTATCTATGAATGAATCTATGAGTATTTTTGTAAAAGAATTGCACTTTTATTAGTTAATCGATTTTTGACATCCGACGTACGTTTAAATGTTTATTAACAATATAAAAATTATATTTGGCTACATACATATATTGCTTAAGCAATAAATTGCGTGCCCCTATTCTTCAAAAGTTACTAAGTCTTAAAGGTCTCAAAGTAATAATAAACAACAAATAAAACACGTCTCTTTTTGATATGTGATGACAGTGTAGTTGTCTAAAAATCCATAAGTTTTTTTATAAAAACACAATATAAATCAAATTTTAAAATCTATCAATTCAAAGATTGTAAATATGCATATGATGCTTTTTTATAACTTTGAATGTGCAGACAAAGAGCAAAGTCAGTGATCTCAGATATTTATCAAAGTATGGGCACAATAATTTAATATATTTTGAATGAAATCTATTATTGAAAAAATAATTTCAAAATATTGAGCTAACAATATATGAAGTTTATTGATTTCTTAGGAGGAAAAAAAGGTACAATAATAAATTTTCTTTCAAATGTCCTGGGAATATAAGTTTTACTTACTAGCCTCGAAACAAATAATTTTTCTACAAAATAAAAAAATGCTACATAATACGGGAAAAGAGAGTAAGCTGCCTCAAGAAAATGGTTTTTGCTTATGAATAATAATAATATTAAAATAAATGCTAGAGATCATATAACAATACCTTTTATTATTCTGGCAAATTTATTATTCTCCCTAGATACCACTTAAAAATAAATGTTATCACGAGTTTAGACCATATTTGACTAACAATAAAATAACAAAAAACATAGTTTTATGTTTAAGTATTACTGTAGTTTCACTTATTAACTCTATTAATAGTTTTCCGGTGAAATCTTAATGTCATATTTACTTCCGCATTAATAAAATTCTCTATAATATTATATTGAATTCATGTCAAAAACATTTAAGTATATATTTAATTCTATTATTTTGTAAATTTAATAGAACTTATTGAACGTTTATAAAATTTAATTTATGACATTATTAGAAAAGACGTATGATATTATCAAATTACTGAATTCTTCTGAAAATGATTACATATTTATAAAAGACGTTATATTTCGATATTTTTTAATCATACGTGCACTAAAATAAAGTATATGGATCTCCACAATGTGAAGATTCTTTTGACAGTTTTTTACGAGCAATAATTGTCAATTATTAACTATGAGTATTGGGTCAACCGTTTCAGGTTCATGTCTTGGATACAATACAAGTGAATAAAATTAGAAAAAATTTGTAACTAGCACGGACTTTCAACCCATGATTCCCGCTTGCTAGGCGTACGCGCTATTCACTAGTCTATGGAGGGCGACTTCGAATTATTGTGCATATTAAGTCAATTTATTTAGTCTCGCAATTAAGTACACGCGTTATTTACTCGTACTACAGTAAAAAGGAGAAATTAAAATAACAATTGAGTCCAAAGTATTTGAATAATAACAAATAAAAAACAAAAAAAATCTCACATTTCTCAAAAAGATAAAAAAATACTTTTTACTGATAGACTTTGGTGATGACAATTGTATTTTTTGTTTTACTTACTTATAATTCCATTATTATAAGTTTATAATGTGACCGTAAAACACATAGTTCTGTATGCATGTGAAACTTGGAGCCTGACGTAGAAACAAGAAAAGGCAATGCAAGTATTTGAAAACAAAATACTCCGAAAAATACTTGGGCCAGTTTAAAAAAAACCATGGATTTCGCATCCGTAGTAATACTGAGGTCCGTGAGGAATTTAGCTCTAACATAGTTAATGCCTTGAGAGCAAAGAGGCTCAGATTGGTAGCTCATGTTATAAGATGCGATGAATCTAAAACTCTCGAGAAGTTATTTTTTGAATAAACTCCAGTAGGCACTCAACCCGTCGGTCGTCCCAAAATGAAATGGGCCGATAACTTTTTTTTCCCCATCACTTACCCGCCAGTATATGCAGCCGCGATTGTGCGCGGTTGCCTTCCTGACACCGCACGAAAGAATCTTTGATTTAGATGCCTAATGTTGACTTCACCATTCTCATACCAAAGTGGCATGGTTACTAAAGATGCAAACATATTGAGTGTGAATGACTGAAGAGAGAGCGCTAAAGGCCTGGAGAGAGATTGTGCAGTCGGCCATGGAACTTGAATGGATTGTAGTGGCGATTAATGTCTGTGTGTGTTATAGTT
>JAPMAE010000268.1:9662-27831 GCA_036584705.1 Rhyacophila sp. 25_7 | reverse complement strand
CTGCCTTACATACTGCAATTATTTATTACATTTCAAAAGACCTTTTTATGTTTGATTCAATTTAATTTCTACAATCATTTCTGCATCAGATTTTACATGTGTGATGTTAAAATTATTACATACTCGCATATAAAATGTAAAAAATATTAATATTTTTGAAATTTGAGTAAACCTTGAAGCACTCGTCAAGTTTGAACGATGCGGGGTCTTCACAGAAGAAATCCGCCAGGGACACTCGCATTGTCTCTACTTCTTCCATGTCTTTTTTAAGAGCAGATACTTCTTTAGTGGCCATCTAAAAATTAGGAATTTAAAAAAATTATAAATCTGCTAAAAAAATTATTGAATCTCCAATCTAAAAATAATCAACCACTAACACTAGTATATTTTTGAGGACTGTCATCTTTTGCTTACTTTATTCAATCAATGGATTTTAGGCAATATTATATCTATGGTGACTAAATCAATATATTGAAAATGCTGGGAATGTTATTTTTGATTTCTGTTCGATCACTGATTACTGGTATATTTGAATCAAATAGAATAATTAAAAACTATTAAGTTTAATCTATTAAGATTTAGGTGTATAGAATTTGAATAAACAATACTGTACTAAGAATTGCGATACAAAAATTGTACAATATATTATATTCACTTACAGACAGGAATTCATTCATCTGACTTTTAATGTCGTCATCTGTCGATGGTAATTCAATTTGCTTTTGCAATTTTGTTATGCGTGACTCGAGGGCAATAATTTCATTATTGATCTGCTCTGCAGTTGTTTTTGAAGCATCTTCCAGCATTCGAACATCATCAGCAAAGTGAACTAATTCTTTATTTTTCTTTTCGGCTTGCTGAAATAAATAATAACCAATCCAGTTATAAGTTATCATTTTTATTTAGTGTCTGATGGAATTAATTATTCCATTAGATTCCGAAATTTTTTGTAACAATTAGTAAGTTGATATTATATTGTTATTATAAACAAACGGTTCCCAAACTGTGAACTGTATTCGATTAAGAGGTTTGAATAGATATGTCGTGAACAATAAAGTTATCAGTCACATTAATAATTACCACTAATAAATTGTAATTTTTGTAATATAATGCAATGCATTCTGTAAGGCATGTAATGTAAAACTATGGTTTAATTTGGGATGATGTGAAAAAGAATATTA
The DNA here is from genome assembly GCA_036584705.1 of Rhyacophila sp. 25_7. Classification (NCBI taxonomy): domain Eukaryota; kingdom Metazoa; phylum Arthropoda; class Insecta; order Trichoptera; family Rhyacophilidae; genus Rhyacophila; species Rhyacophila sp. 25_7. Next base: position 26,650 of record JAPMAE010000268.1, on the reverse strand, counting down.
AATGAGTCATGAACTGAAAAAAAATAAGAACTACTGGCATAAATTATCATGTCATTTGATCAATTTTGATTTTGTATTTTAAAGGAAGAAACTATTTAAGTTTCATAAATATTAACAACACATGCCAACTGACTTACCAATCTGAATGCTTTTGAAATAATTATCTTAATAATGTGTTACCTCTGTTGAGTTTTTCTGTGTGTTTAAATTACCAATGAAACATTAATATTGATCTATGGTATGAAAAAATTTGAAAAAACATGAGTTGTGCTTACAATGGCTACATAATGCATGAGATTCATCCCTGGCTTATTGGCCCTTATGTCTGTAAGTTTTTGTAGAGATGAAAGTTTAACACCCGCTGCGCACCCTGCATAACCGCCGGCGTTTAAAAAATTTCCCGCCATTAATGCAATGTACAATACTTCCTAGAATCATACAAATTATTATTGCTATATACAAAAAATAGTATATATGGAATACACAATATTGTGAGGAAAATTATTAATTTCAGTCTGCATATTTTTCTTTAGAAATAAATTTACCTGTAAAGCTTGACTGGAGGTTAAATCATCACCTGCAACTAGAATAGCATTGATCGAGCTTTCCAAGTAGCTGGTGTTGGTACCAAATTCTTCTTTTAGTAGCATAGCTTCAATTCTCAATTTATAGCTGTAAAATAAACCAATAGAATATTAAATGAGATGTATTGAGGAGAAAAGAGATATTATCAGCATTTAAAATGAAAAAAAAAAATGAAAATTAAATTGGATTGTATTGCATTAAATTCATTTTAAATCTACTTTGATAACATTTTAACAATATTCTGTGATAATTTATTTTATCAAAACAGAAGATAAAGAAAGGGTGACTGAAAAATGAATTGTAACACTTTAATCCAATATATTATCAGTCTTTTTATAATCCTTTTGATGACGTAATTAAAGATTTTTTCAGAAGCAAAGAATTTTTGCTCATTGGTCATTTTAATATAAAGTTTCCATTTACAATGCTATTTTAAAATGTTGAGATTATGTCAATTCAACAACACCTAGGACTTTTTACATGAAAGTCTAAAATCTCATGCTGCAAATTAATGTAGACATGTTTTTTTTTAGAAACAAATGTTGCATAGGATACAATAAATATTTTTTCGGCAGTTCTTGTTTTTTTTTTATTAATTTGTTGGTCAATGCTATTTCAGTTCAAGCCTTTATAATTAAATATAAATATGTAACGCTTCTTGGTTGCCAACCACTTGTTTGGGAGAGCCTAATTAATAAGTGTAATATTTGCATGGGGGGGCCAATATTTCTAGCTTCACCACTGACTTTGATTGAATTTTTATACATTAATCCCTTACTTTGGTAACTGTATTAACATCATGAGAAATTTTTCTGCATTTCCAAGTTTGGTATTATCTCCATTAAAAGCTTTGAGAACGTCCAACTCATCCAGTTCAGGAAGCAGTCTTAGCAATCCTCGCAGACGCTCTGACCCCACTACACCTTCCGCCCCACTTCTTAACATCTCCATTATTTCTTCGTTTGAGCTGAAAAGACAACAAAAATTCTCTTAGAATTTAATAGTATACATATTTTCACTCTATTTATTACGCCACCAATAATAGGAAAAAATGGAAAAGTTACAAATGATTTGTAATTTAAATTGATTGGCAGTATGCTCTGTTGTCAGTCTTAATTATTTTACATATAGTGACTCAATGTGACATTTACAATTCAAAAAATATTTCATTTAACCGTTACCTTCTGAACTGTTTAAGAAAAATGTTAACATTAAGACTCCGCTTCCCATCAAGGAGGGTTATTTCTGTAGTCTCCTTCCTGGGCCTCTTGTCGGCGGATTCTAAATGCGAACGTCCTAATCTCGGAGAAGACCCCGCTGAGCCTGGGGGTGCCTGCTGACAGAAGAGACCTTCCATCTCTTCCCAGTCCAGTGAACCTGATGACCCGTGCTTATGATTTGATGCTACGATGGACCAAATGTTGTTTTTGCCTATCACCTGAAATTTGACATAATTTATTACTTATGATACTCACACGTCCCATTTAGGATTATAAATTAATATGTTTGTTCTAAATCTTACTTTTAATGGTTTCTTTTTCTATTGAATAGTTTTGTTTACAACTTTCTGAATTTTCTGATGTTGGAAAAATTCTTTTGCTTACCTCTTATTTAGATTTCATCAACATGTTGATGCATACAACATTAGTGTTTTAAAATAATTACTGTGGATTTCATTTATTTAAACAAAAAAAACATTTGAGAATCAGAGTTCAATTAATATTTTGTACTTTCTTCATTGCTGTGTGTCTTTGATGGAATTATTGAATATTTTATGTTAATCAATGGTAATATGCTCGTAAACTGTATAAGCCTTATATCTTAACTGTGATACTATATCAAATGAGTCTGTTTGTTTATATTATTCACTGTGAAAAAATACTTATACCCGTGGTTTCATGATAAACGATTTCAACTGTATATTAATAAAAACGTAAAAACCTTATTATTGGGTATTTTGTTCCAGTTGACAGTTTTCATTTTTGTCTTAGGAACCGGTGTCTCTTGCTGAGGCAGGAGTCTGAGCTGATTTATTTGGTTTTCAGCAGCTGGGGAGAGTGCGGTGTTTCCTCGAGATGGAGGTGGAGGAGGAAGAACTCCAGGAGCTGGGGGTGGAGGAGGAGGTGGACCGAATGATGGCGGGGGAGGCGGCGGGGGTAAAGGTGCAGTGGGTGGCGGAGGAGGTGGGGGTGAAAGGGCGCGCCCGGCTTGTAAAGAAGATTTTCTTCCCGGACTGCTTGAATCGCCTCGCTGTTGTTGACAGTGGATACACCCTGGTTTAGCCTATCGATTAATACTTATGTTACTATGGTTAATCATTTTTTAAACTGTAATGTCAAAAATAACTGCAGCTTTTACGAGTAATAGATTAATGTATACTATTAATGAAGTTTTGATTGATTTACCACCAGATTATATGTACAAGAAGAATTGTACAGTTATAAATTAATACACATTGTGGAAGGTAACCGTATTTTTTTAATCCATGTATTAGAAACGGTGTATGTACGAACGAGTATATGAAACATGATGAGTGAGATACTGATGACGATGAGATTGAAAAATTTGTGTGAATTGTTATACAATTTATGAAATATCTTGAAAATGCCTCTTGAACAGGTACAAGATTTCAAATGGAAGAACATCAAACAGCAAAATCATATGAATATAGTGAGCACAAATTATTAATTACCTGCGATGCGGGAAATGTTCTAAGCAACCTGGCAGCATCCTCCTCACTCTCGATGAGCGTAGCGCGATGGACGAGCGTCTCGGCAGCACTGAAGGCCAGGGCCCCGAGAGGTTCGCTCGGTTCGGTGCGGAGCAAATGCTGTAGCAGGCCGAGGAAAGCGCCCTCCTGAGGAGTGTCGGCCACCCGCCGCAGGACCGCGCAGAACACGTCTAGGTGAGAGTTGAGGTTGAGGCCTCCAGGAGCCGGTCCGCGAGCCTCGTCACTATCGCGCTGTTCGCCGAATACGTCCAACTGCACCCCAAGGTCTGACCCCGCACCTGCCGCACTCTCCGACCCACAGCTTTGTCTACAAATTAGTCACAATTATTTACATACGCATTTATCAAATCATTTACGTCATCAGAAGCATTGGTATCCATCTGATCACCAGCTAGGATCATCGCAAAGGGAAATGATAACACTGTTTACTTTTACTGGTTTTTTTAATAAATAATTTTGTTTTATCGTTTTATTGCTCATTGTTTTAATCATATCATTTTTTTCGTTTAAAAAAGACTTAAAAAATCTATGTATCTCTAGCTGGATTTTAGACTGTAAACGTTAAAACTTTTTTGCAATATGGTGAATTTCAAAACATGTATGTAGTTATTGAATTGGTTTATGACTTCGTTTCGTATATATAAGTTTAAATATCGTCCACCAAATGAAATAAATGAACTTATTTTACCATTGTGATGGACACAATTGAGAAAATTATTCGCAAATACGGTTCATAATGCAATAATTTATGCAAAAATTAATTTTTAATATTCATTAAAAAACACACACACACTTTAGGTATACACTAAAAATATATTTTATGTGAAACAGTTTATTGCACTACGATGAAATTATGTTTTTTTCGAAATGAGCCGTATTTACAAATTGTTTCAATTATGGCGAAAGCACATTTTGAAAAAAATTGCATTGTCTTACTTTATGCACAATTCAGCCGTGTTGTTTTAATACAAATCAGTCCTGCAAATTTAACGTGATTTGAAAAATTCGCTCATCGCAAAATATGATTCTGATACTTTTGATCTCCATAAACAGCCACCTCGCTTATTATTATTATTAATATTATCATACATTTTATATAATAACGCGGGCACATTTTGTCAAATATACCCACAGATAGAGGATATTTGAATTTAAATAAATGCCACCGGGCTGCACATCAAAGTGCTTATTTATGTATGTGTGAACTATGCTTAAATGTACGCGATGAACTTTTTAAAACTTTATTTTGGGGTTGTGCAATTTTTAAAAATAATTATACAAAATTCCGTGTGTATAGTGTTAGAAAAAAAATGACTTACCTTAGTTTATTGAGAATCGGTAATATGTTTAATCCTGAAATTAAAAATTACGCGGGTTAATGTTATGGTTTATAGAAATGTCATGAACTTATAATTGCGCTTTTTAATATACATTAAAATTAATGCTAGATTTTTACCTATAAATTCATTTCTGATTCGTATTCTGTCGTCCAAATGTGGGGCTGAAATGATGAGGCAATTGACGAAAGCCATGAGTGCTGTCTGGTAATCCTGCTGTGTCGTCTTCTCCAGCTCGGATACGATCATACTGAATCTGTAGCGTTCACACTTCAAACTCTGAAATTGGAATTCAAACATGACTTTTTGTAAACTACTTTTAATAAATTATACTATTTTACAATAAAACACAAAATATAATATCTGTTATTATTTGTATTTGTATATCAATTTAATTTAATAAATAAGATACGTGCATTAAAATAAATACGTGGTTTCTATTAAAACAATAACATTATTATACTTGTTGCCACAAAATATGATGTCAGTTGAAAATGTCTTGACAAAAGAAACTGGTTTTTATTTTTGAATATATATTTTTAGAAAATTTGCTCTACATTAAGGATTCGTATAAAATAAAATAAATAAAAATACACTGTTCTTTAAAAGGAATTATGTGTGCATTGAAATAATAAAGGCTTAGCACGTGAGGGTGTCATAAATATAATGTTCTTTGAACCTTACCGAAGTTTTTTCATAAGATATATTTTCATTTTTATCTGAACCCTAATATTTATTCTGAAATACAATAAAACTACATGGAACATTGAGATTAATGTCCAATGGTATATTTGTGCTACATGGCCCCTGTAACATATTGCAAATTATTCTTGTTAAATGAAAACTGTAACGAGTCTGAAAACCAAAAGGCGTATTAATTTTAAACACGCATTTTTTTAAGTACGTATTCCTGACAATTTGTTCGTAGTATATGCTAATTAGTTGTATCTACTGTCAATCCTTAATTTAAAAGCATCGTATTGAAATAATATCCATATTTATTAAAATTATATTTTTTCAATTTAAGACCGATTTCGTCTGTTATAACATTTTCAATTGCTTGTATATCATATTTATATTAACACTAGTATATAAAACCTGTTTAATATGTTGCACAGAGATAAACTTATTGAAATATTTAATTTTATAAACATTACATTTAGTTTGAATTGCAAATATATTATATAATATTAGAACTCGTATATTGAAAAAAAAACGGAAATTATAAAGTATATATAGATTACATATAACGTACCAAATAACTCAATATATAAATAGCATCGATCATTAAATCGTATAATAAAATTTCTGATTCACAAAATAAAACATTTCAAACTTGAACAAGTTTTCATTGTTTGACGGGAATACGAATAATAAACTTCTGTTAAATAAAATTTAGATGTAATCAGAACCATTTTTTCCATTTATTAAAAATAGCAAAAATGTCAAAAGTGTATTTATAAGCAACCATTAAAACATTACATAACAGAAAATATACATATTAAATGAAAAAAATATGTAGAAATCTAGTTATTCTTAAAAAATCATGAACCATTTTTAAGGCCGAAATGAAGTTAAATATTTTGATTGCACCTCTTATTTCTACTACGTATCATTCACATGATACGTAGTAGAAATAAGAGAAAATGAAAAAAAAATCCCATTATGAAATCTAATGGGTAAGTAATTTTAAATCGCAATACGTATTTACGATGTGACCAACTTATTTTATTGCCATATAATATGATTAATTATTATCTCAACTATTATACAGTATATAGCAGCTTACCATCCTGACATGTATGTTTCTTCACTACTTGAAAAAAACTTGTGGATGTAAACTTATTATTAAAATTGCTTAGGTTATCGGTTATGTAATTATCGATCTTTAATTCGAAAGTTAATATTTTATATTGAATTATTACAAAATAAAACGGTTAGTAATTAAATCTTAAACGTTTTTAATGAAAAACAAAAAAAAATGATACGCAATCACGGTTCTGAGTAAATCTTAGAGTAAAATATAGTTTTCTTGCTACGATGCCTTTTATGGAAGCATTTTTTAAATTTGGAAATAATGGTTGGTTTTGACCATCAAAATAAAAATATTCGTAATTCCGGAAGACCTGAGGCTTAAAATTACGAAAATAATTGCATTTTATGATGAGCATCCGTAAGGTGTCGTAGAACCAGTAACATTGCTAGAATTTTCGGTTTTATATGGAAACATTTTCGACAGGCCCTTCAGATCAGTGACAACAAGTATGATCTCTTAAAAACGAGAAATGCTAGAAAATAGTCTATAATTTTGGGTAGTTGATAAATCTTCACATCTAGAAGAAAAAAACAAGAAGCGTCGAAAGAATATTTACATTTTGGGCGAATCGGTAAATTTGTTATCTAAAAACAATGACTCCCCCGCGGAATCCATATTTGTTCGACGCTATAGTCTGTTATACATATTGAATATACACAATTATAGGTTCCCCATAGCATTAATTTGATTACACTCGCTTTGATAAAATTTCAATATTGGACCTTTAGAGCACTGAGTCACAGAAATATCGCATTGATTTGGAGAAACTATAGCTTGTTCGTTGTGTCTGGGTATAGTCCCCGTAAATAGTGTTTCTGTAATTCGCATTGGTACGTGTACTTGAGAAATAATAATATTACAATATTTGGTAATTAGTTATTGTAATCAAATATTCTACCTGGTAATGAGCGAGGGTATCGAGAGCTCTCCCATATCCAGCAGCGCTATAAACGCAGAGTGCTGAAAGCAGCTCCACCACCTGCCGCTTGACTGGGATGCTGGGACTTCCCAGGGCTGCAGCCAGCTTCCCCATATACTCCGCATTCTCCACAATGTACTCTAAACCCACGCGGCTCTCCATCTTCACACCTGCGAACAATAGACAATCTTATATTATATTTTTTGATTTTTTTACTTTGAATTCGAAATGTGAACCTTATTTTGCTAGAAATACAATTTTATGAGCGATTATATATATAATGGATGAGAAATAAATACACAAGAAATAATTTTTACTTTTGTCTTTATCAGTACTTAGGCGATACAGCACTTTTAATTACAACACTAGTATATTATTTGTACTTTATATAAATAAGTATATTCCGGAAATTACAGGCATTATTATTTAATGTTACTTCAAACCCCGTTATTTCTTAAATCGGAGTCGGCTTTATCCCAAAATTGCCATATTTAAATATTTAAAATTATACAACTAAATGTGAAAATAGTTTGACATCAAAATTATAAAAAGCAGAATGTATGTAAAGCAAGTTGTAGACATTTTCTGCTTTTTACTTTTTTTACATACGATATATACTCGTATATTCGTACTTTGTAATATTAGGACCAGTTTAATCAATTATGTTTCTATGATGACTAATAATCAAAAGTTTAGACCAGTGACGGCGAACCCATGATGAAATATTTATTAATAAAATTATAAGACTCGACTTGTTCTCATTATGTGTCAGCATTGCATTTTATGTTTTTATCAATGCACATAAGCATGTGGATTTACCGACGGCATTCAGAAATATGCAGCATGGGTCAGTGTTGTGATATACTCGTAAATTAATACATTTATTGGCGCCACACTTAAATACTTACTTCAATTGATATTTGACTCGCCATTTGCAGTGTCAAACTGTTTAATCAAATTTTGCTCCACTTGCGAAAATGATTCGTTATGACTGTTTTAGAGCGTGCTTAATATTAACGGTATTTAATCCTTAGTATGGAGTGTATCATATATTCAAACCACCAGAGATAATACTCATCGAGGCCAATATAGAGAGTTTCATACCGACTAATTATTTATTAGCACATTAGCTAAGTTTTCTATGCTAATCTTGATGAATAACTGTATTTACGAGTATTAATCATTCATACCAGACATGTACGAGTATGTTTACATCCATTATCAAATTTGTTTGTGATATCACTCTCCCATTGTTATTTTTCCACTTAATTAAACGTATTTTACAATATTTGTCCTGGCAATGGGAAAAATTATAACAAACACGAAAATGATAGGTTTTGGTATTCTGTGGTATTCAAAAACGACTTAAAATAAATATGTTAAAAACTTATCACATACACACATTTTTATGACGTATTGATAGAATATTAACAATTTTTCGTCATTGACGGAACTTCAGCTTTTGCTAAATGCACATATAAACGAAATTAAACCTTATAAAAATAACGAATTGCGGATGATGGATGATGGATGATGATTCAAATTCAGTAATAGCAAATTTTGTCGCTAAAAAACGATTAGCAAATAAACACTCATTCAAAGTGAAGTCATCACGTACATATTGAAAAAAAACTGTTGCAGATATTAATCATTCGTTTTTGATTTTGAATGTAGTGTGGGTGTGTAAAAACAGATGGAAGGGCATTACCGATCATTAAAATAACTAAATAAACTTGTTGATCTCAAAGAATTAGTCAGTGTAGGTTTAAGATAGGCACGCTTTGAGCTATTATGACTACATAGCTCAAAATGCGAACAGTTTTTTTGTTTGACTAAACATTTGAAAGCGACGCAAGAAAACGATCTCTCTCAGCAATTTTTTTCTACTCTACTATTTGTAGTTCTGGGATTATACACGACGGATAAGAAGGCTATAAAAATGCTCGAGTAATGTACACAATTCTTTGTTCTTTATAAAGAAGTATTTGCGTATTAATTAATATAATTTTATTATTTCCTAAACCATATCACGCCTCTCAGCATGAGCATGACACCATGTCACTGACCAGTTGCCATGCATCTTCCGATGCCACTACGCCAAATACAGCCTATGGATGGTATTCAGCGGCCTCCCGGAACCCGCTCGACTTGAAGAGACATGCCCGGTTGAGATGTGATTCAAACATTTTCAGCAGACAAATACATAAAAACTAAGCATAGATAAATAAATATATTTAAAATAAAAACAAGATCGAGTAGTATTTTATTTTTATAGTGTACTAAAATATTTTTTTGTACACTAAAAAAAGTTTCATAGATGTAAAAAATAGCCAAAAAAAGATTGGTTTGATTAAGTTGGGTTGAGTTTTTTAAAACAATATCCGCTCCGAAAGAGGGCATATGATCTGATACGTGTCAATTATTAGCTCAACTTATCTTGTCCATGTCCTTGTTTCAAATATACATGATAAAAAAACCTTTGCTATTTTTGACAATTACGGGAACTATTAACTCGCGACCTATTAATTAACAGGCGCTTGCACTATCCACTGACTTACCGAAGGTGAATAGGTTAAGTTATATATTGAAATCATCTTAGAATACATTGCTAATGAACATTTTTCCAAGTGTAAATATATTCATCTAAAATACACATGTTTATTTTATGGTACAGTTTTATTATTCTATTTCACTTATAAATCGTTTTATGTATTTATTTTAATGTACGTGTTATTTTAAAAAAATGCATGGTAAATGGTATTTATAAATGTACGAGAAATCAGTGATTTAAAATAACCAATACACATTCAAATGATGTGGCATAAATAATAATGGTTAAGAGTAGTTTGTTAAACGCAATTGACGTGAAAATAGAAAAGCACAAAAATTAATTAGTATTTGTTTTAATAATCATTTCAATTTGTTACTCACTATATATATATTAATATATGGCAGCTATCTTTATTTGACTCTTCTCAAAAAAAGCTATGTTCTATTTCAAAAATTTCCCTTAGTTACCAAAATAGTATTTGTGGAATAAACCAGTGCCCATTATCTACGAGTAATTCTGATTATACGTGTGTACTTTGCTCGCTGTTTGTTTGTTAGGTCCACAAGCAAATAGTTTAAGATACACTCGAAAAATTTACCAATGATGACATCACGAAAATAATTTCAGTAGTACTCACGTAAAAAAGTATTTTATATTTTAGTTTAGTATAAATTTTCATGTATAAAATGTCTCACATAAGCCGTTTTTTTTCGGGATACTCGTACGTACGAAGATCAGAACCAACTGTCATTCTATGTCTGCATACATCCGTATCATTTTGAGATAATCAACTTTTAATGTTTTAAGTCTCGAATAATATTCTATTACATAATTTAAATGATATTTCTGTATTATTTTCTTGTGTAATAGAGAGTTCCTTAAAAAAGTGAAAATATCTATTATTACATATTTTATGGGTTGCGGAAAATTGTTCGAAAACAATTACCAGACAAGTCGTTTACATTTGTTTTCACTTAACCCTAAACGAGTATTAACGAGTAACCCTAAACAATTAAACATCTATAAACTACAAATAACCAAATCATTACAATTCTTGCTAATAGTATTTTAGTATTGGGGAGTTCTTAGAATATATGTTGTATATAAATGCAGAAAATCAACAAGCCTTAATAAGTACCTTTCTTACTAGTGGTATTTTACGATTAAAGGTCCTTATAAATGACAAAATTTTCCCCCAAATTTTTAATTATGTTATATTATATATTTTAAGTAACTTATTTTATTATTTCGAGCAATTTTTATGTCGAAATATTGTTATTTGAGGAACTTTTTATTCGAGGTACAACTTTTCGAACAATTTTCATTCGACAGTTTTCACTAAACCATATTATATACGAGTAAGTGTGTGTTAATCTTATTATTTTTTGTAAATTTTTCTTTACGAACAATATAAATATCTCGGAAAGTACTTGATACAAAAAGGACTTGAAAAGAATGATTGTGGTCGTCATATGTTTTATTTACTATGGTATAAACTATAAGATTTGTCTTGAAATATATGAGTTATTCGCTATTTGAGTATTCATAACTGATAACTTGTCAGTCCTCCCGCAGATCCAGATGCAAAAAAATGCAGAAAACACAAAAACATATGCGATAGATGAGATTTTGGTCTGATTCAATTAATTATCTTAATCTTAAATCTTAACGTTGAAAGATTTTTTTTATTATAAAAGATTTTTACTTTACGTGACATTTAAGACCAATCATAGTACAATTTGAATATATTGAAGTGATATTGTAATATTCTTAAAAATAAACCTTAAATTATATAACGGTGTTTTCTTTCTTTTAGATACAAGTCACCGTAAAACTATTTTCTTTATTTAGTAATTATTTTTTATAATAAATTTCAGTTGTAAGCGGATTCGCACAAATAATTAGTTTTTCGATACTAATTCCTCTCATAAGTCGAAAATCTTCAGTAAATACTTCAGAGTAATTACAGTATTGGATATATACGGCGAAGCATTTGTTTTGAAAATCGGCACGAAAACAGGAAGGTTACTTTATATTTGAGAAAAATTCCTTATTACAAAATTCAATTTACTCAATAGGTAACGTATATGTATATATATAGCTTGCGGTCTATGTATGTACACATACTCGTATGCGTAATAGAAATACCAATGGGTCACGATTCAATATATCCACGTATTATAAAGCAACCAGCTAAAGTGGTAAACCAGTGCCACAAGATGATTTGAGACTAATCTAAAAATAAACATCAAGATCGGCGTATAGACTAAAAAGGCAATAAAGCACAAATGTGGTTTGGTATCTATTTAGCAGTCGGTTGGCACTCATACTCATAGTAACTACTCATAACGACTTTTATTCTAACAACTTGCACTTGTGGAATAATTAAATTTATCACATGCTTGCGACCATTTTGACTTGTGAACTTATATTCATATTTACGAAATATCTACTAACTTAATGTATTACACCAATATAAGCTCCGTTTCATGTTTACAGTAAAATATCTATCTATATTTATGATGATTTAATTAATACACTTGTCTGCTTTATTAAAATCGAAGATTGACGACCAAGCTTTCAAGAAAATAATATTTTTTTTTTTGCTAATTTCATGTCTCATAATACACAAGAGAAACAAATTTCATTGCACAGGTTTTTAGTGAGATAAAAACCTGATGACAAGCACTTATTTTCATGGAAGGAGACTCCCACCCAAACACTAATACATGTATTCTTTGTTACATAAGTTGAAATAAAGCTTGCTGTTGTGTTTTCTCTTTTTTATTGCCTACAATTCTTCTTTAATTAATTAAGACTATGAATTTTCATTGTTTTTTATAAGATATCAAACATGAAGAATTAGTATAACATACCATTTTTCTGGGGGTCCAGATTAATCCATGTTACATTGATCCGTATGAAATTTATTGTTTCAATTCACGAAAGACTCAAGACACTTAAAGAACGAATCAAATTTGTAAATGTTGAAGTTTCCTGACGTTTCAGGTAAGAATTTTTTTTGAATATGTTTTTCAATTCCCATTGAGTATTGCCATTTACCAAATAAATCATGATTTTTAATGCTCGGTAATATTTTAGTAATTTTAATTTTTAAATGAATTCTCAACTCGTTGTAAAGTTATTTATTATAATTGTTAAGATAATTGGTTTTACTTCCTTATTACATAAATTGTTAAGATTTCTTTGTAATAAAACATGTTTATTTGTACAATTTTATGCAATCTTTTTAATCTCCGTAGCAATGATGACCAAAGAATAATAAAACTACGTATTATAAATAGTGCAACACGTAATTATTGAAAAAGCTCGTGATGGCATGGCGACGCCGTTTCGTGCGTCAATCATTTTCCCATAAACGGAAAATCCTGGTTCGAACTCAGTCGTGAAGCGATGCACCTAATGTTGACAGATTGCTGACACTGATAGACAGGCCAAAGTGACTTACGGATGATTTGATAGACAAAACGCGGACATAATACATTACCTACCTACCAATGTATTATTAATTACTTTTAAGTCATTAAATAAGTCGCGCCACGTTCTTACGTCTATATGATAATCGATTTTAACTGAGCGTAGTCTTAAATTCAAATATGCGTTATGTAAATAATTTGGCATTGCTGAACAAAAAATAGATATCGGCCTTCAAAGCCTATATTAAAATAATGATTTTGCCTATATTTGTGTTATCAATGTTTCTGTAGGTATATAATTATTTTTTTCTCAACAATAATAACAAACTGATTGTTTGATCATTTGTTTTCTTTATAATATATACGATAGCTGCCTAGCAAACATTTTAATAAATAGCCTAATTAAAGTATAAAATGTCGTAGCCAACTCAATAATGCTTTGTTTGTGTTTATTTCTTTAAAATTTCAAATGAAGGCAAATTTTAATTCAAACGAGAATAAAAAAATGGAATAACATTTTTTAGAAACTGTGTGATGATTGCCAAGAAATAAATCAAGTTTTTAAAGAAAACATTATCGTATATATACAGTCAACTTATATTATATATAAATACGGTAAAGAAAACGAATGTTCTTTTCAACGGTTGGAACGCCTTAAAAATACTCATAGTTAATAACAGCATCATTTAATTATTCATGAAATGCCACCATTTATTGAAAATACCTATTTATATTTGAGGCAATATTTGAAATCGATACTTGTTATTCGTAATATAATGTAATATAAAGGCATATTTTTAATCAAATCTGGCACCCTGCGATGTTTTTCATTCCAACGACTAATAAATGTGAGACGACCATTTAAGGAATGTGGAGAACAAGAAATGTGATATATATATATAATAGTTTTTCTGAGAACATAGAAACGTACATGGTGATACAGTCCCGTGCGACCCCACTAGGGGAGGTTTAAAATCAAACTGAAGGAAACAAAAAGCATTGCTTTCGTGAAGGGTCATGCAGGTGACAATGCACAATCGCAATTGTGAGTACTGGCGGTCAGTGGTGGGTCCGTCAAAACCTCTATAATATTTGTTGTACTATAAAGATAATTTTTTAGTTGATAAGTTTAAAAGATTTTTAAATAAAAGTAATTAATTTTAAATCTATTATTTTCTTTTACTATTCTGCAATATTTTTTTTCTAATCCTATCCAATATTCTCTCGCGCAATACTATGCTGATTCAGAAGCTGCGATGTATGCGGATAAAATATTATACATATAACAATAAATAAATAATACATTTTATTTGTGGACAAGGCGATTATTATTTTTTTTTTCATAAATAACGCATGTATTCAATAATAACAATTTTATTCTAGTTTAGTGTACACGGAAAAATGCCAGTAATACATACATTATAAATCAAGAATTATATTTCACAGTTAGGAAGGCAAACAAAAGACAAGTCAAGTATGTAAATTAACAAAAACTGGTTAAAATCTGTCACAAGAGGTTTATGAACTGTGTGTACTGACTGGTTATGTGCTAAATGGATGAACCGAGAGTATTAGAGAGAATAGGAATCCTTTTTATACAAATATGAATATTCTTGTAAAATTTATTATACGAGTAATTATTATATGTTAATATGAAATGAACATTTTTTGTGACGTGTGGCAACACAATAACTAAGTAAGAAATAATTTTATCGATTTTTTATAGACAAATAAGTTATCCTTTGATGAGGTTTATTAGAAATGATCAAGTATGCAAGTTGGTTACGATTTAAATGGAAATGTAGCAATATATATATATATATATATTATTGTCAGGGCCTGTATGTGTGCTAAAATTCAACATTATTGTTGCAGAATGCTAAAAAATGTAAAACCTAAATGTTAAATCTTATAAAAAAAGATCCTCAAAACACGTATACATATGTGGTAATCCCTTAGGCCTTATATCAATCTAAAAAATCTTCAGCCAATTTTGAAAACAGGTATCTTTTTCAATAAATCTTCTGTTTTTTTTATTATTATAAAGATTTTAATATTGTGTTGTAACTTTTTTCGTTCAATTGATATGCAGGCGTATTTTGAAAGCATGTAATTTTTCAAAACGAATGGCGATTATGCTAATTGTTCATTGATTTTATTCTTTTCTCCGTTTTGGTACATTAGATACATGTTTTGTCAGTACTGCATATGAATTCATCTTCACAATTCTAGATATTGAATCGTTCTAATATCAACTATAGTCTAAATTATGAATGCCTAATTGTACGTAGATTATGGTCCAAATAGGTTTTACCAAGGTAGAACTGGAAAAAATATACGTTGACTACACACACATAAGAGATATGGAGAAAAATAAACTAAATGAATAAGCTGACGTGATTGTTGCGCCATTTCCAAGATTTTTTTCAAAAATATTTAGCTATATTTATCCAACATTAAGGGTCACGGTGACGTTTTTATGTGCAATATTATTATTGTTATCTTTGAAGACATTATAATGTGTCATAACTTTATGACTCATGTTTTGATTACCCATTCATCGAAGCTTCGATGCCCAGTTAACTTTACTGTTAAGTGTCAACCATATTCCAAAATCAACACTTTGTATAGAAAAAATACTGTTGGACAGTTTCCTGCCACCAAACATGGAACAATCGTACAGTTCCGCATTTCCTGTTTCGCTCGTGACTTTATGAAGTACAAAAGTACAATTATTTATTATGGGCGACTACTGACTAGAGAACGAATGCCAGCATTTTGATATTAAATAACAACGCAAGCGATAGAATTGTTTGTGCTAACCATAGAAAAAAAATGTAGGTAAAAGCAGGGGTGGGCTGCTAATAGGTCAACATGGGAGTCGCTATCACATCTATTGGTTCGTGGTGTTCCTGAAGAGCAGTTTTATCGCTCTCATGTTGATACGCACTATATAATATAAACTACACATCGTTAACAGCGAACGACAGAATACTGAATGGAATCATATTTTTTCAATAATTGGTGGTATAGTAATGTTATAACAATATTATACAATTATTCAAATGTCCGTTTTATAAACGTGCACAATTAGGGTAAAGAGATACATAGCATAAACATTGGCGTTTTAAAGCATTGTTTGACTCTAGCAAAAAAAACGACTAGACTTTTTTATTATGTAACCAAAATAAACGTATTTTACTAGGAATTCCTAAAGGAGGTTTTATCTTTCATACTACTTTTAAGTTATCTACGTGTGAAATTTTAGTTAGTGACTTGATCTAAGAAAAATATTTATTCTTAATTTACCAAATGGCTTGCGCAATACGTATCTTTTTTGTTATTTTCATGATATGTACATTAAAACGGACAGTTGTTTCCTTATGACATTAGAATAATAGGAATTTAATCATAATTAAATATACATTTTAAAAATAAAAATTTATAATTCAAAAATCAAATATCAAAGAAAAACTTGATAAAAATGGTTGAATTAGACTTTACATTGACATAAAAAGTAGCATATGTCAAAAATCCATTAGATTAAAAAAAAAAGAAATAATCCATACCAAATGAAAAATAGAACTTCCTTTGAGGCATTATTTTCCAAAT
>JAPMAE010000267.1:16078-29113 GCA_036584705.1 Rhyacophila sp. 25_7 | reverse complement strand
AAAAATGAGAAAGAAAATTAATGGTTGGTATAGTTGCCGTTAATTTTAGTTATGTTCGTTAATTATTCCAACCGCTTTGTCACGCTGTTAACAAAATTATTAGTGTACGAAGTTAATGATCTTAAATTTTGAGCACTTTCATCTTTATAGTAACTTTTTGAATGAATTTTTTTTTTAAATTAAATAACTTGCTCTCTCTTGAAAACTGAAAATTTCTGTTTTATGATATTTTCATAATTTTTTTCACAAATGTTTTAGTTGAATTTGTTTCTATCTTAGAAGTTTTAACATCCCATCTTTTAACATATTACATAAACAATAGTCTTTTTAATGTAACGATAAAATCTTCAGAAAAAGAATGCAAATAATGGGATAGCTATTGAATAAGTCATGTTATTTAAATACTTATGTATGTAGCTTATATACAACATAAATACATCAATATAGTCGGTACGATACGTATTTTACTGAATAGATTGATATGAATTGATGTGTTCATAAATTATCATTTACTGCTCATATAAAGAAAAAATTTAATTCTCATATCCAGCTTTAACATTTGTAAAGAATTTTTAACTTCCTTAATATTAAAAAAAAATCTTTTCTGAACGGACATTTCATAATTTATAATTTTTTCAAAGCAACATTAAGTACAATATTTAAAGAGAATTTTCATTCTTAATTCTTTTAACTAGCAAAGAATTTGAATACACAATCCTTGGTATACTAGTTGGATACGCCATGCCAAACTCATCGAGGGCAATAATTTTCAAAAAGTTATTCATTTGTATTCAGGACTTGGGCCAAAAATGATTTAGGTATTGAAATTGTTATATACATTTTATAAATGTTTTCACAAGTATATTCAAAGAGAATTCATTTTTTTTCAATTGAAGTCAAACCAATTGAAAATATTGTAACATACGAAACTAGTCCAGATTTTAAAAAAAATTAGAAAAATGTATAAAAATGGTGTTATTATTTTAATTTTATGGCTTTCCCCTAAAGATTTAGAGTAGAGACAATTAAATATATTAATGATATCACTCGTAAAATAACTGCTATGAAAATCTTCACAGTGGAAAAGTCCTGTATATTTCAGCAGAGTATTCCAGTATTTGGACACGATATAGAATAAAAAAACTAGTTTACTCCTATATGAATCCAGGAGATGAGAAATGCAATCACAAAATTTCAAAAGAAATCTTCATTTTGTGAATGACCATATGCACTTTATTTATGAGCCAATTTATGATATAGTATCAGCAGTATACAAATACATATGTATAAATAAAAAAAAGATATATATTTTTAAAAAAAACCTAATTTATAATTACCCCGTAATGTTCTTAACAGTACTTAACCAAATTATCTAGGTCTAGTTACATTGATGCGTTATTATTTTAAATATTTGGCATTATTTTTTCTAATACGCAGTATTATTACTGTGCAATAATATTATTAAAAAACTTATGCCCGTTTTAAAGACATAATAGATTTTTCTTATATGGGATGTGTACTTATAAGGAATAAAATTGATCTCTCTAATAAGTAGGTCACTTTGAGGTATCGCTTGCCTTTCACGTTGCTTTACGGAACACAGGTTAAATAAATTTCAATTTCACTGCAGACCCATAAATATTGGAACATTTTCTTGAGGTAGGTACAAAGATACAATCTGAATACATGAAAATTGATTTTAAAGAATTGAACATTTAAAAAATGTGTTTTGGAGATTCAAGATAACATTTAATATTTTCATAATGCATACTCGCAAAAAACTAACGTAAGCTTCGTATTTTTTTACGGTAAATTATTATTTAATCTGATTGTTATTTTTGTTAACCAACTCTCTACTAAAATAATTGTGAAATTAGTTTTTTTTGCAACTATTAATTTCCCCCAAATAATATTTTGTTTTTGAATCTACTGCAATCTGCAAGTACTCAATTCTGTATGCGAGATATTGGAAAGAGAAGAAAGTTCAAAATAATACTTACTATGATGGACAGTATGATGTTTTAGATATTTTTCAAAGCAATGTTTATTCATAAATGAACTAAAAATTAAATCTGTTTAAAAGCAAGTTAATTTACATGCTGGTCATTAACGTCACAAGATTTGAACACGCTCAAAATTATTCAGTGAGCGGTCAATCTCGATGGTAATGTTATTTTTAACAATGTAGGTCATGCGGGGAAAGAAAGCTTATTATCCAGCAGGCGCTAGTAACCTGATTGTTTGTAGTTGCTCAAAAAGTAGTTTAATAAAAATACATGACGTTGTTTTGATGTACCTACCATCTGTCTCACGACTGTATCCGGACCATGTATGCAGGTACGTAAAGTTGTACTCGAATGACAGTGAAAAGCACTGATCCCATTTTTATAATTTATGATCAATACCTGTACCTATGTTAAGTAAATAATGTAGCGTTTTAAATGAAACCGTGTTATTAACTTTATTTCGTTAATTTAATTATACACAGATATGATTTTAATGTAAAATACTAATACATATAATGAAAAACATACTATTTCATTTTTTTTCCATTATTTTCATTTGAATACAATGCGAGGAAATATAGTGTTTGATAATAAATGTATATTAAAAATACGGTATATCCAATTTTAATAACTTTCGTAACTAAAATATTCGAAATGCATTTCATGCTCTATTTTTTATTTAAACTCTATTTTTATAGTCTTTCTATTTGTGCTGACTCTTATTTTATATACTTATGTAAAAATGACTTCACAATAGAAAGTGAGTCGCTCATTGATTTTTTTTATGGATTATGTATCATGTATGTGAGTGAATTGATGTAATTGTCAGCATATTATAAAGTAAAAATAATGAAAAACAATTGTGTTTATTATTTTTTATTAAAAACATTCATCTTTAAAAAATAACAAGCAAATCGTAACATAACATTGGCATCGGTTTTTATACTATTGCAAAAACATGAGCATGTGAAAATTATAAAGAAAAAAAAAACAAAATAAATAAATAGATATAAAATAGATAACAAAAAAGAATACATAAAGACTGCAGGAATGTGTAGCGTAAGAAATACTAAGGAACAAATCATAATATTAAAAATAAATTATAAATAAAGGTACAGTAAACATAAAATCACAAGTCTTAAGTGTGCGAAAAAGCACGATAAAATAATATTTCTCTCTCAGAGAGAAAAAGTCTTTCAAAGGTAAGTCACATACAAATTATAATATAAAAAAAAAATAGATAGAGGTAGAAAAAAATGACTAACATAAAATTGAACAAAAATAACATAACGCCGGAAAATGAAAAGTTGATAAATGAAAATACGATGTATAGCCTCGGTATAAATAACTCCTTATAATAATGTTCGAAATTCATTTTATTAAAAAAACTTCAATAATTTAAATAATTTAAGTGATAACGCGACGGGAATAAATTAAAGCGCTCGAAAAGCGAACGTCGCGATCGAGCGACGTGCTTCAGAGCTTTCTCCTTCACGATTAACAAAGCGGAGTATTTGATCGGTACTGCGTTGTGGCTGATGCCAGGGTTGCCGTAAACATTTAAAAGGTTTACGACAGTTGGGTGACTCATTGAGCGGGTTTCTGGGCAGAGTAAGCCAATTCTTGGGCATCAATTGCTCTACCCCATCCGCCACCGTGCCCTCCAGATCCATAGCTACCAGCATCACCTCCATAACCTGAAGATCCTCCGCTATATTCATGACCGCTGCTACTTGAGTGACTGCTCGAATGATGTGGGTGTGCAACTACTTCATATGTGACATGTTTTTGTTGTGAAAGTAGTTTCTTGAGACCGATTACGGCTGAAAGAACAAGGGCGAGCTTTCCGATCAACAGAGCTTTACCAGCAATAAGGGCGATAGCTCCAAGGATCAAAGGTAAGATAGCGGCAGCTTTTAAAGCAAGTGCAGCCATTAAGGGGCCAAGAATTTTAGCAGCCTTCTTCTTCTTTCCACGTCCTTCGACTCCGGTATCTGATCCCAACAGACCGTCAGCTGCATCTTCCAGAGATCGTGCTCCAGATGCTACGGCTTCAACGACATCACTTCCTTTAAGTTCAACTTTGACGGTGTGTGATTCAAGGAATCTCTGTACACGGGATAATAACAAGCTTTCAACAGTTTCGTCACCAGTCAGAGCACGAGGGGCACCTTCCTTTTCAGCTCCCGAAGTTTTCACGACTGTCACTCCTTCGGTCAATGCGAAGGTTTCCTTTTGACCGAGGAGTTTATCTACGAACGAAAAGATTTTATATTTGATACACGATGAAGAATCCTTTCTCAAGCAATCACTGTAGATGCTCTCCATGAGATCATTCTCGGTTTGAATAGAATTGCGGGATGGCTGAACTGAGCGTGCCTCCTGCGCTGGCAGGGCGACGGCGACGCCGACAAATAAAATGAGGAAAGCTACACGCCGTGACACTGACATGTTGATGTTTTTTTTTACCGCGGATTGCACTGTTTTGTAGATCGCACGATGCGACTCGATTGAAACACTGTTGGCTTATGGCTTGAAGATAAGTCGGCCGTCTCTTTTATAGCGGGCTAGCATCTCCCCGCGCGGCAAGGAGGTCACTTGACGGGAAAGGCTCTCTCAAGTTGTGAACGGAGACCGCTCCTCCCTGCTTGCTCTTTCTCTTTTTTGTTACCGGTCGTTTTGGATCCAAAACGGAGTCGAATTCAGAATCGCCGACTTCCTTTTAGCCACTTCACTCTTCGTATCACACCTGCTGTACTAATTTGGATCATCCTAAATCTACTAGTATTTACATTAAAACATAGAACTCATTCTTTAGCTTTGCAGTACTTTACTTTGAGAGTATATAGTCAAGGTTTACCTAAAATTATATTTTTATATTACCGGGTCAGAAATTTAGACTAATGCATACTGTAATAAAACAATCATGTATTATATTAAAAACTGTAAATACTTTCATGCAAACAAGTCCTTTAAATAATAAAATATTTATCATATCTTGTTATCATATATTTATACTGACTATATTTGAATAATGTAAATATTCATATAACGTCATTCTATAATATTTGGTATCTTATAACTCATCCAACTTAAAGAATTGCAATACTTCTGATTGAAATTTTTGTATTTACTAAATGTAGGAATATAAAATACCTTTTATATTTACTGATTATAGTGAATATCAAATGCTTTTATATTTATATAATACTTAAATTAAACATTTACGATGATAATACTATCATCGATAAAGTGACAGTATTATATCATTTACGACTGATACATATTTGTCAGAGTAATTTCATTTATTTGCTTTATTTATTTCAGTGTTTATCTTAATACTTAAAAATACTAATAGTTCATAAAATACAAAAGTATTAACAAAACAATGACAAATGGATTGATTAGATTTAAAAGTATTAAATTGTATTATACTTGAATGGAGAGCACATACTTGAGAAATGTATTAAAGTCTAATATCTTTTATTATAAAAAGATAAATGAGCTTGTATATTTGTGTATTTAAAGTATATTACTAAGTAAAAACATTTTATTCACGGATATACGTGTTAAAGTAACTAAATCAATTACGGTCGTAAGCAGAAAATAAATAAATCAATCTTGTGCGATGAAAAATCGTTCCTGTAGAATAAATTTCTCAAGCAATATGGTGCTGAGAGTGAAATCTTTCTTAGACGATTCATTATGAATGCATCAATCGTATTGATTATGAGCAGCTGTTGTGTACTGATTTAAGTTTACTTCTATTCTCATACAATGTTAAATACAGAGATTGTTAGAAATTTAAATATAATTTTTTTTCACACATTAATTGCGTGACTATAAAATAATTATTGCTAAACGTCTTTTCGGTTTTCTCTTGTTCGTTCGTACAACAGTAAAACTATGAAAACTGTATTAAGTCTAAAGAATAATGCGTGTACAATTTTTAAGTTTCATTTCATCTTACGAACTACCTTTAAATACGTGAAGTATTATGAATCGTTCGATTCAAAATATTTCATTTATCTAGATTTCCGTTCATAATTACGAAATATTACAAAGAATCATTGTTTAGTGAACAAATCGTGAAGGTATTTTTTTTATTTACCTTTTAATTATTTCCGAAAGTATGATATCTACGTCTGATTTTTTGACAAATAAAAATATAAAACATTATTAGAAATATATATATATATGCATTTCTAAATATGTTTTTGATATAATTTATTAGAATATATTTAATCGTTTATCCCATAACCAAAACGTGTAATGTATAATATAAAAAAATATCATTTTGTATTATATTCACTGCAGGGATTTCTTAGTTTGTTATATGTTACACATGTGTTTTACAGTTTTCTATGGCATTTTTTGATACAAATATGACACATATTTACTTATTTATATTACTTATGATGGATTCAAAAGTGTTTAATTGTACTGAACATATCTGACCATCATGATGACATAGTTATTAAAGATATCACAGTTAGGCCAGATATTTCATTGATACCGCAACATGTGTGGGTGTAATAATTCGGTTTTCCTCAGGTGTATTGTGATGGATCACGCCAAAGAAGTGGTTTATCAAGTGCGCTCTTCTGGTTTTGACCGTCGGTCGTATTGGCCGACCTCACTTTCCCTACTTGTCACTACTTGCCTCTTTTACTCGGTTCACTTAGACTGCGGATATGAAGAATCCTCACCTGCTCCTTTTGCAGCTACCTGACAACTTTCCGTTACGGAATTTTTGTAGCTGAAACGATACGAATTCCAAACAGTCGAATCATAAAAATACCCTGCAGTTTTAAAGTGATTTTCTTACCAGTTAGTCAGTTATCAGACGATTCATATTGTATTTTAAGTATTGAATTTACACTTGAATGATAGAAAAATTGAAGACATTTTGAGAGGACAGAAAAAAAATCTGATAAGAGTACTGTCTACAAAATTCAAATCTGTGTTATCTTACTAAGCTTTTAAAAAGTATTAATGCTGTAGATAATAATGGTCCAACATCAAGTAAATGTTCAATAAATACAAAAAAATAAATAAATTATTTATTCCACTGTTACAAAAAATAGTTAATATTTTATACTAACTTGTATTGTAGGTCTATAGTAGGTACTTCCACACTATATATTCTGTTTTCTAATAGTGAATTAAATATGTGTTACTCTAATAATCTAAAAATATATTCATGGTGGTTCAGTGTTTAGACTACAATAGTCTCAACCACTTAAAATATTTTTATAATATAATATTCGTGCATCTAAATAATGTTCTTACGTTAATTATTTTTACATGTATGAGTAATTTTGTATGCAGTTAAATTCCGTTATAACAAACTTCGTAAGACGGGGAAAATACTTTTCATGCTAAAATATATAGATACCAATTGCAAATAGTTGTACTAATATAAAAACAAATGTTCTCATATGTTATATTGGTATTTAAAAACACAAATATTGTCAGAACGTGCTGAATATATTGACAACTTAGGTAACACCTAAATATTTACTTTGTACAGTCGATATTTTTTTTGTTTCGTCCAATTTGTACAAAAGTTGAAAATTGTGCAATCAGATACGGCTTAACACAACATATTAAATATAAAGAAATTTTTGTTATTTTGGAATTTAGCATAACAGGATTTATTCTGTATATTATTGTCATTTCATTACCAATATTCATTGAAATATTTTTTATGCTCATAAAGTTATATTTTGAATTCAAATTTAATGAAGTACTTCTGATAAATTAACAATTCGTACTTTTATGATGCCTTTAAAAATATTTTTTGTAAATTATTCTTATTATAAAGTATCATTATAAAAAATGTAAGCAAACTATTATCATTATATAAATATCTCAAAAAAAACTGTGTGTTAACTCAAAAAATTATTATACGTATATCTTATGTGGTCGATTTATTTTCAATATAAATAAATCCAATAGTTACTTTTATTGGAACAATTAATGAACCAATACACGATGATACCGACTATTATTTGAATACGGTCGTAAATAAACCACATAGTAAGAAATCTTATAGTGTCTGCCATTGAACTCTGTAAGAAGTTCAATGTTACACTCACCAAAAAGAGAAGAATCAACTTACGGATGCTTTGAAAGAGAGAGGGAATTCATATACCGATGCAGTCAGTGACTTTCAATGTGATACGATGTTTAATCAATAAGCACGAAGTGTTTAAACTATTTCAATAGTCTACGTCCTCATTTAGTATATTATGGAATTCAACTAAATAAATAGTTATTCATGTTTTATATGCCATGCCCAATATTGTCAGTTTAATAGTTAATTAAACTTTTAATAATATAAGCTGTTTAACTACAAAATAAGAGATTTAATATTCAATAATTAACACTAAGTGTCTAACCATTATTATTATCAAAAGGCGCTACAATTCATTCAGGTATAAAGTTGGCTGTACAAGCTTCCACCTGTTTTTATCAGTGGAACTCTCCCATTAAGTCATTTAGTAGCCATAGCCATCATTTACAATATGACTTGCCACCTGAGTTTCTTTGCAATAAATATATTGAATGTATTAAAGCTCAATTCACGGGGTCCAGCGTAATAATGTAAAATTGCTTTTTTATCTGGTGAAATTGGATAATTTTTTTTCTGGGGTGTCCATTTTTTAATACCCAAAT
This sequence comes from Rhyacophila sp. 25_7, assembly GCA_036584705.1. Classification (NCBI taxonomy): domain Eukaryota; kingdom Metazoa; phylum Arthropoda; class Insecta; order Trichoptera; family Rhyacophilidae; genus Rhyacophila; species Rhyacophila sp. 25_7. The sequence goes on along the minus strand of JAPMAE010000267.1, from coordinate 20,426 downwards.
AGTCTTTTTCTATTTCTTTGTCAAACTTACATTCATAAATAATTATAGGTTTCACTTTCAATATATGAGCTTTGAAGCATGTAATCTTCGACAGAATTTTGAACTGAAAGTTTTCAGTCCAAATTAATGAATAAGTTTGAATTTATACGACATATTATTAAATAATTTTTATTGTATACGTTTTTGATATACTGCGTTTTTTACTCACACAAACGCAAACGAAACATTGAAAAACACTGCAGTAAAGATATATTATACTCTTCTAGCGTAGAGTATGAACTGTTGCGGATATGCCTCTCTTGGAATCAGTTTCTGATTCAATTCCTAAAAATACATGCAAGTTTGTTATTTTTGATTGTTAAAAACACCATAAACCAATTATGGGTAATTCAAAAAATATTCACTGCAAAGTGAAGGCTTACTTTTATGACTTTCGTTAAGTAATTTTCTCGATAAACCATGCCACAACTTTCTCATACTTCTTTTTCGACTCTAATTATTGCAATTTTTGATAATTTCACATGCTCACCTGTTAATTATTTCCTTATCATTGTGTTTTACTGTATTCCATGTTTACTCCAATCTCACAATAATTCAATAACACATTTATTGTGCCTGCTGATAATTAAACATATTTCGTAAAAAATAATACTATAAAAAATGAAATTAGTACAATACAAAAAAATAATCATATCGTTACTTTAATAACACATTTTATCGAAAATACAATCAATTTTTATTTTTTTTTACCTAAAAATATTATGACGAATCAGTTCTTCAAATATTTCATTTCAACATTTTGTTTATATGTTTGTACTTATAAGTTTAAAAATATGATCTTTTTGAAAAGTATATTTTAAATTACATATAATAGAAACAGTTTAATTTATATTAATATTCGATAAATTTATATTTAATACGATAATATTTTATTAAATTAATAAAGTTGTATTAAAAAATTCAATAATACAATACAGATTCTTATAGAAAATAAAATATTTACTAATTAATTAACAAATTATTACTTCGCATTTATAATTGTTTTTAGCACGCATTTACAGATTAAATTAGAACAATAAAAATGTTGACCATAATAATGAGATCATCGTAGGAGTGTCCATTTTCTACAGGTATTTTCAAATTGAAATCGATGTCAGTTATCAAATTCTTTAGACAAGCTTTGAACTCTCGAAGTTTGCTATAATTTTTTAATAGAAAAGTCTTTATTTTAATTTCACATAATCTAACATTAAAAAAAATATACTGATTAATTAAATATATGAGTGTGTATGTGTCATTAGATATTGATGATTTTTTTATATTGCTCTAATACCTTTAAAATAAAATTGTTATGTAATAATAAATTAAAATCATTATCAAAATATTTTTTTATCAAATCATGCTAATATAATTCTCTAAATATTGTATATTCATAATATTTCAATAGTACGTATAAATTAATGATTTTCTTTATTTATGTTTCATTCTTTTTGTTGGCTGTAAAATAATTAATTTGATTATTTTAATCTTTGAGATTTTAAACATTTGAGGGTATTAAGTAAAAAATATGAAACTTCACCATTTAGGACACTAGGATATTTAGGACTGAAAAGTATATTTAATTTTTATGCATATATTTTTACCTTGAGTATTTTTATTAGGTACTATGTTTTGTTTTATGAGTGATATTCACAATGAAAATATATGTAAAAATATAATTATGTCCAAATATACACGTTCAATGTTTTGTGTTCAATTTATAAATTAAAAGTATGCATAATAACTCCACTTTTTCGATTATCACATTGTATTCATACAAAATAAAAATTTGCAGTTCTGTTACTAGTATTTCTGACATACAATATTTATGAAACATAAACATCTGAGTTCAGCAAAGTAATACACGCCAAGATAATTTTTACTCTACACTATAGCTAATTGTCAAATGACTAATGTCTTATTTAAGTTAATGTACGTTCATAAAAATGTGGAAACGCTCAATATGAACGGTTTTATTTTGAGAAAATGATGAATGTTTATCTAAAATAAAATACAAAGCTATTATGACATTTTTCATTTAGATTTATAAACAACTTTTTTATAAAAGCAACGTGTTATATTATATTATTCATTTCTTTCCTACGTAATATTACGTTTATGGCTAGGTCACTGTCCCAAAAGCCTTTAAAATAAACAAATGAACAAAAAACAGGTTTATTATGAAAAATGCTAATATTTCCTACACATATGTTATAACCTCTAAACTTTCTGTTTCATTACCGAAATGTATATTCGCTAATAAAATTTATGCTTTGACGAAATATGTTGAAATCGAATGGCAATACGTGTTATTTCACAATTTTCTATTAATTTATATTCTTAGATGTAAAATAAAAAAAAAATATTTATAGGATGCTATATACGAATATTTAATTTTTAATTTTCTCTAATGGATAATCGATCAGTGTTGATAATTAATTTAGATTATTAAAGTATACTGGTAAGTGTAATTTTTTGTCCTTCAATATGGTGATTCTATTTTTTATTAGGTCAATAAGAGTTTGTATGTTCCAAAATTTTTAGAAACAATCACTTTACAATTATAAATTGGTTTATTTTGATATTCTTAATAGCTCATGTTGCTTCTTATTATCGCTTTAGTAATCTATATAGAAATAAATTAAAATTATTAATTTCTTTGCAAAAACCAAACCGTTTATAGAGCAATAAAATAACAATAAGCACAATAGAGAACGGTAGAGATGAGTGTGAACTGAACTGACACCTTAACCCCCATTTTACGTGCAATATCATGCACTTTATCTGTATTCTGTGTATGCAAATAATCAGCTTTTGCTTCATTCCATGCATTAGTGATGTTATTTTTATATTTTAACAACGAGTTCTTAATTTAAATTAATTTATTATTTCTTACATTTTTATGTATGCTTCATATACTTTTAATGATTTATTTTTACAGCTAGTAGCGGAATTAATATTTTATTCATTATGAACATATTGAATATTTTGTAATACTTATCAAGATTCATATTTTGAATTACTGAAATATTTTACGTATTATGTAGTTTATTATGTAGTTGTTAGGTTTGTAAAATAGCAATTCTAATATATACTATAATAATCTAGTTTTTGATAAGAAAATACAATAAAAGAAGTAAAATATTTTCGTTGTCGGAGAATATTGATTCCCATTATTTTCAAGGAACAACCAATTCGCACGAGTCGGTGCGAGCTAGCTAAATTAGTCTTTTGTACTGTATCTACAAATGATGATTTTAATAAATGCAATGTTGTAGTATGATTATTATGTACAAGAAATATTCCCACAAGATATTCTTCATTATAACGCAATTAAACTAATACAATATGAATAAGGTGTAAAAAATATTATAAACATGCGCCCTAGATTTATTAAAATGAATCTCAAAGTAGTGTGTGAAAATAGATTTAAAAGAAAAAATAATTTTATTTACGATTGGATATGCAAAAAATATTTATTTCAAATATTTTTAAGCTTAAACACATTTGACATATATATATATATTATAAAAAAATCAACGAATCAATAAATAATGTCTAATTAAATAAAATAATAATAATTGAAGAATTTATCTCTATTGTGGTAAGTGAAAATTTATTATAGAATGAGTGTTTTATGTATAATACGTATATTGTGTCAACAGCAAAATTAAAAATTCTGCAACAGGGAAAGTATTTGTGTACAGAGAAAATCTGGAATTTAATTTGCACAAATTGCTCGTTAGCAATCTTTTTCACCGCGTCCATTTGTCAAACTTATTGACGAGTTTTTGAGTCAATATATGGCACACTTTTTAAAACCAAAAAAACCGAATATTTTAACGATGCAAAAAATGTTAACTTCAAAATTACATTTGTGTTATTTGTATTAATAAAAATATACATTTATATCTCTTGGGTTTTTATGGCTTAGCATTTATTTTCCTATATACGAGTCTGATATATAGTTGGTGGCCTATAAAAGTGAGAAAATTATTTCTCACGTTCAAAAGATTCACATATTTTGCTTTTAGTGCGTGTACTGAAAAACATTTAATAAAATGGAAGGATATATTACGAGGATTGATAAATGACTACGCTTCAATCGTTCGACATCCTTTTCATGTCATGGATTCAAAAGCACATAAAAATACCACGTGAATGAAAAATATTTTTTATCTCGACTTATTTTATAATTTTTAGCTTGTTTATGGTATAAGATACTACTTATGTATTTCACATATTCGCTTTTTCATAAATACAATAACACATATTTAGAGCCTCATTTTTTGATGTTGATAAGGTTTGT
>JAPMAE010000266.1:19071-29113 GCA_036584705.1 Rhyacophila sp. 25_7 | reverse complement strand
TACTGGAAGGTTAGTTCTACACTTTGGAATGAAAAAAAACTGATGTTCTCGATTTCTTAAGTAGTTATGGGGGACATAGATATTAATATTAGCCAGAATGGCAGAGTTCTCATCGACACCAAAAAATGCAAGGCGAAGTAAATATTCCTTATAAATTTTAATTTTATGAGTAAAAAATAAGGTTGTGGAGTCAGAGTCGGAATCGGTAGAGTCGTGACATTTTAGACGGAGTCGGAGTTGAAAAAACCGACTTACTCCAGCTTCAAATCCTTTTTTTAATTTTATTTAATGAATAGCATTACGGCATGTATTAAATGTCAACGAATGTATATGGTCTACAGTTCAAGGACTACATTATATTTGACACTTTGATTTTATTATTTTTAAAATTAATTATTTTAGTATAAAGATGTTGCTTATTGCACATAATTAATATATTTTTTATTACATTGTTTTCTTAACGAATGTATTTATTCTATTATTCATACCTATATCATCATCAATAAGTCAATATAAATAAATTAGGTAGACGCAGCAAATTATAAATAAAATAAAAATCGGAGTCGGTGTTGGAGAACAGAATAAAGTCAGAGTAAGTAAATTTTTAACCGACTCCACAGCATAATAACTGTCATTGAGGGGTGCGGTGTAAAAAGTTGGTAACCCACAAGACAGTTATATAATAATCGTAATTGAAAGTTTCTTACATATTTAAAATCGTACTGAAAAAGTAAGTTAGAGGTGACAAAAAATTTTTAGGCACATTTCTCAAAAAAAAATTGAATAAGAAAGTGTAAAATAGTTAATATACTAATAATAGACTAAAATGGAATAAAATATCAATCTACTTAAGTGTGAGTTACTAACTTTCTACATTATATCTTTCAATTATTAGATTATATCATTTTTTTAAAGAAATTTTACTTTAAATATAATGTATGTGTAAAATCACTACTCAAACATAACGTCATAAAAAATGCTTTATACGTTGGATATACTAAAAAGGCTTATTCAAAGATTTATACACCTATAAATGTTACATAGGTTTTGACTCAATATTGCTGAAAGTTGAGTAGTGATGTTTGTATATATGCATACGTCACGTTTAGGAATAATTTTGTATCTTCTGTTTCTAGAATTTATGAAAATTCTCAATATATTAAACAAATTCTTTCATCTAGAATATACAGCAATTTAATACCATCTACAGTGATTATCTAAGTTTTTTTTAAAATACTTATTTTCATTTTGCTGATATATAAATCAGGAATACGAAATAAATAGTGTGACACAATAATAAAAACTATATCCGCGAAACTAAAATTATATTGGATCGTTGTTAAAAATATTATTTTCATATTTATCATGACCTATACTAAAATACTTGACAGAAAAACAATTAATATTTTTGAAGTAAAGGATTAAAGCTTAAAAGCTTAAAATATTGAAAAGCTCTGTTTGCCGAAGAAGACTTAACCAAAGCGTCCCAATGCCGACGACGCCGCAACTCAATGGCGCGTACCGGAAATGTAATAACAGGGGATTATCTGCTCGTCGAGGTGGAAGGCTAGTTACAGCCAATCCAAGTTACGCCGCAATGAAAGCGTGCATTTTTCACAACTTATTCTATCAAATATCAATGTTTTCTTACAGTTACGACTCTATTTGAACAAATAGTAAAAGAGTCCATTGAAATCACATTAATTTAAAATAGTTATTTGTACTGTTTTGACGCGCGTAAAATATATTTTATTCAGCTACAGAGTATGAGACACAATATTATTTTAAATAGTTTTCTAAAAATATCTATCTCTGACTGAGAATGTAAGAAATCGATAAATGTGAATATGTGTTACTATATTTGAATGAGTGATAAGCAGGAATGTGGAGTCGGAGTTGGGTGATATTTTAGGCGGAGTAGGAGTCGGAAAAAATCGACCGACTCCAATTTCTTTTTTATTTTCTCCAATGAATAATATTGCGGCATGTCTCAAATATCAATGATTGTATTTCAACTCTATTTAAACAAAACCCTTGCAGAACAAATTTTACAGAAGGCACAAAAAAGTGTTACACATGGATTTTAAGTCAAAGTTACATTAACACAAAATTAAAGTATATGATGACCAATAACTTTTTCAAAGTGTTTTCTTTTTCTAGCCTGATAATTTGAAAATTTATTAAAGGAAAGTATTGTTATTGAGGTTTAATGCTTTTGGCTTTTCCATAAAAACATTAACTACAAAATCTAAGTTGAATTTTGATAATAATTTGGCATTTTTGGCTTAATTTCTTTTGAGCGAACGTGTATTTAGCTGTGTACATTGTGATTCTTAAATAAAAACACTTTTTGAAATACTGAGTGTCAAGCCTATTTGCCTAAACAGGGTCGGTATGGTTCAGAATTCTGGAACTACATTATATTGGACAATTTTTCGGAAGCAGTGCTATTTACGAGTATATCTCGCTTACGTGTCTAATGCTTGTTTTTTCTTCTTACGTCTTCCGTCATTGTTTGGCGGTTGCATTTACTTCTTATATTGTGAAATAATATTATGACTTCTTCTACTAATATTGTAGACGTAGAAAATTATAAAATAAAATAAAAATCGGAATTTCAAATGATATTCTGTATTTGAAATCAAACAATGGTTAGACCTGTCAATTGGACTTTTTTGATTCGTATACATAATAATAAATATTTTTTTGTTATATAGAACATTCATACCCTTTTTGTACTTTCACTTATATATAGTAATAAAATAAAATTAAATTGAAAATGTTATTTATAAAAAAAAATTCTTCATCACTAACTTAATGAATATAATAGTTTTTTAACATTCATATTATATAATTAATAATATGATAATAAAATATCACTTGTAATTATATGCAAGGAATAAAAATATCAAGAAAAAAAATTATAAATATTTTATGTCCATTAAATTGACATTATATAGCTACAAAAAAAGATGGTAGATATTATTGTCGGTATACTGGCAATTTAAAACTTTCGCTAAAAATATTCAAATGTTCATATACCGCTGGTCGCAGGTTCAAGGCCTGTGCTAGTTGCAATTTTTTATCGAATGTTTATTCATTTGTATTGTAGCCAAGATACAACCCCGAAACAGTTAAGCTAATAATTCACAATTATTACTCGTAAAAAAATTGTCAAAATAATCTTCACATTGTGCAGATTTATATGTATCGTTTCAGAGTGGATAAGGTTTAAAAAAGTACTGGCAAAAGGCGTTGAAAGTCGAAGAATGACCGTTTTGACCTAATAGTGCAGTTTGGTAGATATTTGCATGCTCCATCGTCTGGTAAAACAAACGTAGCCGTATTTCTTACACTTTTCTGTAATATTATATTACCCATTAAGTTATCATTAAATAATTTATTACTAACAAAACATATCAAACCGATTAAGGATTATGTACCTGGTCAGATTCGGTATCTTTAGATTTATCCTAATTATAACAAGAGTCTCACAAGACTAACAGTCTCTGTTGTTGTAACATATTATTATTGTTAAAAGTATGTAAAAAACGCAAACTGTATAAATCAATTTTCTCAAAATAGTCTTTTTTGACTTAACCCTTTCTGACAGTCTACCGACGTTATTTGCCTTCTTATTTCTTTAATACTTAAAACACTAATTCATACTTATATTTTGCAGTATACAAAATATAGTTTAGTCTTTTGCAACAATTATTTACTCATAATAATAAAAATATACATGATACAATAATACGTTATACAGCGATATATGAAGGTAGTGGTTTAGAAACTTGGTAACCCACACCTAGGTAGAATTACATTTTAATTGGTTTCTAGCATATTTATCAACTATTTTACACTTCTTCATTCAAAAAAAAATTTTTTTGGAAAATTCATAGAAGCCTAAAAAGTATCTTGGTAATCCCTAAACTTACTTTTCAATATATTTTTAAATAGGTAAGAAACTTTTAACTTCGATTATTACAGAACTGTCTCATTGTGGGTTACCAACTTTTTGCACCATATTCCGCATATTTTAGATTAAAATTTATGAAATATTATTGTAAAATTTCATTTTACTAAACATAATTTAGAATGCCTATTGTATGACGGTTTGAATGTATTATTTAAGACAATCTATTTAGTTTTCACAGTTTTCATAATGTTATTTTTAAATATTGCTTGCGCAATGCCTATAAACTGTTTTACTCTTCCAAATTCCAAGAAACGCATTCTTTTGAGAAAATATCGTATGGCTGCCTGTCAAGAGTGCAAAATCTTTCACAAACAATATGGTTGGATATATACAGTGGCGTAAAAGCTCATTTTACTTGGTGTTGATTTATTTTTCCTATAATATTTATTATAGGAATATTCTGTGTTCTTAATTCAATCTAATGATACATGAATTTACAAATTACAATTTGTAATATAATACTCTTGTATTCATAATTATTTAACAAAAAATAGTCCTTATCAACTAAACTTTTTATTTTTTATATCAAAATAAAAATTAGTTAAATTAAAACTTGTTACTAGCCAACAACTATTTCTTTATATTTTATTTATTGAAAACTAATTTGAAATAGCCGATTTATTTTGGAAATTTTGTGATATTCTAATTTTGTTATATAAAAAAATTAATAGACAAATTACAGAATGATTCAAAATAAACCACTTAGTAATTGATTAGTAAACTGTTTACAACAAAACTGTTTGTTGTATTTAGGCGGATTAATTATTTCGTAACATTTTTTCAATAAAAAAATCATTGATTAATATAGTTTTTATAACTAAAACAATGATTTTTTCATTCCTGTAGTGCGATAGTATAGTAGTAATATGTGCGAAGATCAAAATGATTTTGCATTAAATTGTTTATGAAAAACCGCCCAAATTATAACACAAAGATAAAATAAATGAATGAATTATTCATTCCAAAATGTTCAACACTACTAAATTGAACAAAGCATAAGATAAGAATTAAACAAATCGTTAAAAAGACATTAAAAGTTTACTGACGTTTTATTTTTTACTCAGTTAAAATAAATTTTGAATTTCATATTTAGAAATTTGCCTAATTTACCTACATATATGTTTTAATATTAATTCGATCATAAAATTTAGTCATTGAGACGTTAATTTTAAAAAAATAACATAATTTTTATCATATTCTGTTTAAATTCATAATTAGTTCATTCTAAAATAGTTTTAACCGTCATTATAAATAAGACCGGTCATGTATTTTTCAATATGTTTTGTGAAATATGATATTTAAAACTGTGTAATTGTTCCGATTTAAAAACTTTATGAATAAACATAAAATACTTTTATTTATAATAATCTAAATATTATTATTATTTCAGTCACTATTTTATTACAGAGTTTTTAAAAATATTAAGATAAACATTTTTTGACTTGCTAGACTTACATGAATAAAATAATACATAAAAACTATCACAATATTAGTATTTAGTGCACCACTGGTAAAGACCACTTCTAAAGAAATGAAACCAGGCACATGTTATATACTCGTATTGCTTCATACAACATACATTTTCCATTTGAACCAAAAGCCTTACAAATTAATTTTACAACGCTCTGAAACTGAGTGGCATAGTTTTCATCTAAGTGGATTAAAATCCCGATGCCAGTTGGACGTGGCGGGGTGAAAGTGCATCAACCCCTATGAAACCAACTCTGCAGCCATACTTTATGCACATTATGTGCCATTTGCTACGTCCATCTGGACAAATTAGCTTTCACGTGTGGATTTTTTAGTTCAGAAATTTACTTTCCCCCTTTTTTGAAGGGAAAATGTGATTTTAAATCATCTAGTTTTATTACAATCATTGCTTAAACACCACTGGATAGAATGTCATTATTTTATTTGCATAATGTTTTTAGACAATCAGGTGCTAAAAAAGAGTTAAAACTGATTGTAAATATAAAAACGCAGTGATATGACCATGTGATCATTAAAAACAATGTTGTAACAAAGAAACATTCAATATACTTTTAAAATAAAAAATATAATAATGTTATATTTTTGCTTACATATTCACAGCTTACCGGGTTGCAATATTATGTCTGACATAGAAAAGGTTAAGAAATGTTTACATGGATAATTATGAAGATATCCACATTATATATATATTAATAACGAGCAAATTATAACAATCACAAATTCATCGTTTCAACTTTCATTAATAATTGATTTCCTGTTTACTAATTGAAAAATTATTCATTTTAATGACATTTAAGACAAGTATTTTGTACATTTTCAAATATAAAATGTAATAAATAAAGAACAAGAGATCCATTTTGTTTACTTAAAGATATCATTTTATTCACAAAAGTTATCAAATGAAGTGTTTAGCTTAATAATCTATCTGATTAAAAATAAATTGAGGAAATCTTAATCTTAATGTATTATATATATAAGCTGTAATTATTATTATTGGAAATAATTTATATTATTTTGTTATTAAGCATGTATTGAATTAAGTGATGATGTATTTCAAGTATAACTCTCACCTTACCATAAAAATTTAATTTGTTTTTCTTCTGGCCAAAATATTCGGAAATAAAAAACTTGAAAAATATACATGCTAATGATATTCATTCATATGAGTATGAAAACGAGGACAACTTGTTTATGTATTAAAATCATTTTTTATATATTTTTTTTAGGATTTATTTTTGACGTTAAAAATATTCTTCTTATATAATATAACATGTTTTTAAATTAGGCTTCATAATAAAAATATCTCTATTCAATCACTTTTACATAGAATATAGCAAATATAGATTTTTTTCTATTTTCAAAAAATATATTGATTGCCATACAAGTGATTAAAAAGACGGTCGATATGTGATTGTTTGATATTCTTTTCTTTAAAAAATGCAAAATCATTTGAGAATGTATTTATAAAGGTTGTCTAGAGGCCAATCGGGTAATTGTGTGAACTAAAAAAGTAATAGATGTATTTTATTTTATACGCAAAGCGACCCAGTTGCTTTAAAAGAATTAGTATTTTAAACAGTGATTCCAGATTCATCTTAAAAACCTTATACAGTATTTATGTATATTGGATTATCGTTTTTCAAATATATTCATTTTTAAATATGTGGAGCAAAAAGTATTTATATTTACGTATCGTTCGATAGTTTTTTTATGATTCAAATTTTACTGTATTCTACACAACTCACAAATAAATCTCGGGTTTAGTGTTTCAAAAATGATCGTATTTCTATCTAGAAACAATTTAAGGGATTGTTCATAAACTACATAACGTTTTTCTTATGTTTTTTACCCGCCTCTTTCCATGTAAAATTACGTGGACATTCAGCTTGATCCCCTCCTTCCTTTCAAAGATTACGTAACTTTCTATATTAAATAGGAATGAACTTTACGAGATTTTAAATAATAAAAATGTTACCTAACAATAAAAATTAACCCACCTTCCCCTTTGTAACGCCATGTAGACATTAGTGGTCACCCCTCTGAACCCTTCAAAAGCTTTATGCGGTTAATGGACTATCCCTAGCGTATAAAACTTTAAACTCACATATGCCTTATTTGCTCAGAATCAATTAGACAGTTCATTCTTTTTAAATCATTAATTAGCCAAAAAATATTGAGAACATCAAATAACAATTAAGCATATAAACATTCTATAACTACTATAAGTTTGTAAAAAAAAATAGATTGCCACGTTGTAAATTATTTTATAATTTATAAAAACAGAGTAGATAAAACATCGGTTAATTTTAGTTAAGACAGATTACTAAAATTGTATACATGTCTTTTCCTAGAACGTGAAATAAAAAAAAGTTCGTAAGTGTCTCAGAAGAATATTAACATATTATAAAGATTGTCGCATAGTAACAAATTATTAATTGTCGCCCTCGTTAGGCAAGTGGATAGGGCGTACGCCTAGAAAGCGGGTGTCACAGGTTTAAAGCCTGTACTGGTTCCAAAATTGTACAAATTTTTATTCATTTGTATTATAGCCAGGACACAAGCCCGAAAAGGTTGAGCTCATAATTGTCAATAATTACATTTAAAATACTGTCAAAATAATTTTCTCATCGTGAAGATACATATGATTTGTTTCAGAGCGGATATGGTTAAAAAATATGACTTACATTACTTTGACAAAACCTTAGTTTATAATAATGAAATGGATACAAAATACTTTTATATAATGTATGCACTATTTTAAAAGAACAAATAATATGATGTGAAAAATAAACATTATATTTTTTAGAATAACTTTTTAACGTTATTTATGTTCCATATTTGTTTTTAATAAACTTTTTGAACATTTAATAGACAATAGTCTTTGTGTCTAATGCTATTTCTAATAACTCCTTATCTTTATATCTCACTATTTTATTGCAACATAAAAAAATATTGGTGTATTTTTTCATACATCTTTTAATACCAAAAAATATTTCTGTTACTAATTTTTCACGATAAACAACTAAGTCAGTTTGTGAGTTCGTGATTTTGTGATTTTGTGATTTCTAGCTCGAACAATTTATTACAGTTTTTCTACATGCGGTATTATAAATCATTCAATTCTAAATGTCATCGCTCGCTGTATTCAAGCAATATTAACATTAAATATATTATAATTTTGATACAAATAGAAACTAAGTTACTGTAATTAAATTTTACATTATACCTCCCTGCGATTCAATACATCTCATACAGTAATAATTAATCTATGACTAAGGCACACGTAATTATATTCAATGAAAATCTTAAGACTGCTCCGCTTGCCAAAGTAAGGGATGTTTCGGATAGCAGTGTACGCCCGACAAGTGGCTTTGTGACTGATTGATGACTTCTCTCCGCGTGTATTACTAGGGTAACCTATTCAGAAGGGATATAAAGTGGAATAAAGTATCGATAACTTAGTATTGGATATTTTTATTCGGTGAAAAAAATACATTTTCCGTTATGAGTAAAGATGAGATGAATTTTTGACATAAAAAAATAAGAATATACTGATTTCCAACGATTCTTTCTTTTCGTATTATTAACACATTATTGTTTTATTAAAATAATAACAACCTCTTTACACATATTTCTAGATATATTAATTTAAAAAATTCAAGATCAGTTTCGAATGTCATCACATTTTCAAACAATAACAAATGTTAAACGTGAGCTGTATTTATACATTTTTTTTAGAATTGAATACAATTTTAGAAAAGGGCATTATATGAAGCATCTAGTTACGAATAACGATATAAGCACATTTCAATATTTTCGGCAAACAATATTTTTAGTTTCAAGGACAAATTTTGTTTTATATGTTTAAATTAGAATAAAATAATGGAATTTATTATCTGATAGACTATAAAATGAAATAACTATTCAAATGCACATGGAATCAAGCAAATTTAAAATATTACAATCCAGTATCATTTGGCTTTTACTTTTTTCATATCGGGTTTTGGAATATAAAATTTTCACACATAGTGTAAAATTGTGCGAAGAATGCGTGCGTATTTCGATTAAATGTGATTATATCGCGTTTTGTAATTATACACTTCATATAATTGAAAACACTCCACGAATAACGATAAGGGGCATTTTTTTTTAAATTAGAAGACTTTTATGAATTTTAATGACTGTTCTGCTTATCGTTGTTTTTTGATAAAAGCAATTTTTAAAACCTTACAGCACCATTTTTAAGTAAAGGATATTTTTTTTCGATACATAAAAATGTTTACATGGATCTATTTACTTAATATACGTGTATCAATTTGTCAAAAATGTGCCCCTTATCATTGCTTTCAATTATAAATAATTTTCAATCCATAATGTTACCCAGTGCAAATTTATCATTGTTGTTTGTAAGTATGATTCAAATTAGAAACATTATTATAAATATATATAAGATCCAAATAATAATACAGGCGAAAAGTGTTAAAAAACAAACAATGTACAAATTATTTCTTCACTAAATCTAAAAAATACATTACAAAATCACCGCTCTTCATAAATGACGAAAAATTGTCT
>JAPMAE010000265.1:0-10544 GCA_036584705.1 Rhyacophila sp. 25_7 | reverse complement strand
CTGCTAATCAAAAAAGTTATTAAAGAAAAATCATTAAAATGAAGGTTAATGTTTTTTTTCTTTCCATATAAACGTAGGATTTTACTCTTTTTTCAACATCGAAAGCTGAATTTCAATAATAATTCTGCATTTTTGGCTTAATTCTTTTTGACAGAACGTGTATTTAGTTCATTATGATTCTCAAATAAAAACATTTTTCAAAAAACAGAGAGTTCAGTCTATTTGCCTAAATATGGTCGATATTATTAACGCGTCAAACTTATAATTTGTTATGTCGATAATATCTAAAAAAGTCTGAAATAAATGAAAATAAAATACAAAAAAAGAATGATCATATTGCAGAGTTTCATAGCGGATTTTTGTTATATATAAAAATGTTGCACCACAAATATTTTTGATTTTTTGCTTTTTCTAAAAAAAAAAATGCGTTTACGATAACAAAAAGGTAATTTTATATATGCACTTTATATTGTACGAGTATATGATACGTAGCGATTAACTTACGCAATTGTCAGACTAGTATAAGTAACTATTTCAATAATCGCAAAATGGTCGCAATTTATCTAGCCCAACATACTTTTTATTCTCCTAATGGCATCGAGTCGTGCGAAACAGTATCTAATGGGTTCGACATTGGAAGTTAATAGAGGAAACTATGACCAAGCAAGACGAGGGTGGCCATCCTTTGCGGTGGACGCGTGTGGTCGGACACCCCCTTTCCAGTCTACTTCGCGAACGATGGGGAGGGGTCACTTTTACAAGTAATTTATATAATTTTCCCTGTGTTCTGTATCCGCAAAATGTGGTCACACTATTTTACAATTATCTGATAAACTTTTAAACATTCAAATAACGAACTTTAAATTAAACTTTGGTGTGTATTAAAAAATATTTTTTTTTTCAATTAACAAGCATTAATTTTATTCAAACTTGTTATCAATGTGAATAGTTAAAAATTAAAAAGGTCCACATTTCAAATTTTGCAATATAATTATTTATAATTAGGGTTACAAAAAAAAAAATAACATGTTTCACGCCGTTTTTATTGAATTTAATATAAATTAAAATGCTGCTCCATCGGCAATATATAAAAAAGTTGCAATTTTTGCAAGTGCCTTCGTTGCTGCTTTCGCATTCACTATTAAAGGTGCGCCTAGCGCGCAAACACATATAGTAGAGAGACGCTGATTACGCGATAAG
The DNA here is from genome assembly GCA_036584705.1 of Rhyacophila sp. 25_7. Classification (NCBI taxonomy): domain Eukaryota; kingdom Metazoa; phylum Arthropoda; class Insecta; order Trichoptera; family Rhyacophilidae; genus Rhyacophila; species Rhyacophila sp. 25_7. The sequence continues at coordinate 9,344 of JAPMAE010000265.1, read as the reverse complement.
TGCGCTTTAGTGGTCAACGTGTTAAAAAAATACTTGTTAATTTATATTGATTCAAACCTTTTTACATTTAAAATTCTGACTGCTGAAGATGCTCCACGCTTGGCGCGTAATTAGCGTTTCTCTAATGTATGTGTTGACGCGCCAGGCGCATCTTCAGCAGTAACCGTGTTAAGATAAAAAATATTTTTTAATTTGTCCGGTATTTATATAACATGTAATAAATAAAATTAGCAAAATAAAAAACTAATTAAATTTAAAGAGACGATTTAAGATTAAAATAGGGAAAATTGTTTGCTACATGTACTTTAAATACATATAATATACAAAACACTAACATTGAAATATTTGAAAATAATAAGCTTTAATACGAACGTGTCACCTCAGAAATTATAGAAATCAGATAAATCCAGTGATCGTAAAACTTATAATTCTGTATGGATGTAAAACTTGGAGCCTGACAGAGAAACAAAAAAAGCCATGCAAGTATTCGAAAATAAAATATTCCCAGGAATACTAGGACCAATTAAAGAAAACTAAGGATTTCGCAGAGCTCTGTGAACAATTTAACCAACAATATAGTAAATGTCTTGAGGGTAAAGATACTCAGATGGATAGTTCATGTTGTAAGGTGCGATGAATCTAGAACTCTCAAGAATGCGTTTGAACGAACTCCAATAGCTACTTGACTTGTCGGTTGTATCATAATGAAATGGCCGGATAACGTTACTAAAGATAAGAACATGTTGAGTGTGAATTACTCGAGAGTGAGAATTAGATATGTAGAGGCTTGGGGGGAGGTTGTGTAGTTGGCCATAGACCTTAATAGATCGTAGCGCCAATTTGTAAGTATATAAATAAAATTAAAGATTAATAATTAAAACTACTTTTTACTTTTACAAAGGGGGCCAAATAAACATCCCAAAAGATTAAGATGAAAAATTTTCTCCTACTATGAAGAAAGAGTGTAATCTTAAAAACCACGCCCTGGTTTTTTATCTCTGCTATTCCACATGAAAAAATAGTAATTTTCTAAGACCTATACTGAATATAGAAAAAATCACAGATAAAATACATAATTGTTAAAATGATTGTATGCGGATATTCGCATTCAATCCCCAAAACTGGCCATGCATTAAAGTTATTTTTATAAATATAAACTCATATCGTTTATTAACACCTGAATATTTATAATTAAATATAACCACTGTAATCTAAATCTATGTTTATTTACATACATGAACATTTACCTTGAGAATATATACATATAGCATATTTCATTTCATCAACAAATTAACCTTCTAAGAATCTATTCTAATATTATGAAATATTGCACACGATCAGGTTTGATATATATATATACTACTAATGTATGTACGTATATTATGCGGTTATTCTAACAATAGGTTGTATTTGAAATTATTTCCAAAATTGTTTTGTCAAATATATATTTCATTATTCAATGCCGAACGTAGATTATAAATACTTTTGTTAGATTGTTAACACGTTCACTGTTGAAGACGCATTTAGCAAATCAACGTATATAATGGAGAGACGCTGATTACATGGTAGGCATAGCGCGTCTTTACCAATCAACGTGTTTAATGTGAAGGGATTTGAATCGAAATAAACTAGCAAGTAGTTTGTTAACAAATTGACCGCTTAAGACGCACTTAGCGCGTAATCAGCGTATCTCCAATATATCTGTTCACGCACTAGGCGTGTCTTCAGCAGTGAACGTGTTAAAAAAATGTTCAATTTTTAACGTACGATTATTATGGTTAAATACCAGGTACATGCGTGTAAAACTAAAATAAAACACAAAATTAAATTATCAGTAAAAGCCAATATAGTCGATCTTGCTTGTAACGAATCTTCTGAGATTATATACGTAATTAACAAATTTGAATATAAAAATAAATAAATTAAAATGCAAAATGACAATACGTATATGATCCGCTACCAAACAAATTACTATGATCTGTTTGTCTTGTCATGAACTACCAAAAGAATAAACTTAATATATGCTACTTGCTTTTTTTGCATAATTTTAAAATTATCACAAATTATATGTATTCGTATTTTATATAAGTATAAAAAACCTTTTGGAGCCTCAAATAGTTGCATGCTCGTATTGAGCGTTGAGGACCTACAACTGATCCGCCAGTATATGCCATTACGATAACCTATTCACAGTCGCTTTCCTGACACTCTAAATTTTTTTTTTCTTCACGTATTATTTTAAACCTGACCGTAGTGGAGCCGTATGAAACGAATTTAAGTACAAAAACCAAGTAAACAGAGAAAATAAATAAAAAAACAGTTGTCTTTTGATCTAATTATATGAGGTATGAAATAACCTGTGTACCCGGTGTGCCAACAACTCAGTCGATCTGGCCCTCCAAGTTCCGGGAGAATAAATCAGTTTATGCAGTGTATATAGAGCTGTTGTAATAAATACCTGCGACAAATAGTGAGAGTACTTTATTTTAAATAAAGTAATAAGGAAACGGACCATGCAGCCTCTCATTACATCCAAAGTGAAGATAAGACGTTGAACTCGACGTGATCTTATGGTAAGAATGCCTTAATTATTTCTTAATCAGTCATACATTTTCTTTGAATACCATCTACAGTGTGTAATCTGCGGAACTACAAGATGCCAACATGATATTGTAGAACACAATAAGACTATACTTATGGAGATGATATGTAATGTTCATGGTGTTTGGCTAAGAGGTCTGACATGGTATAATTCAAGATAACACTTTCACTTTGTCACAATCTATATATTACATTTTTTAACTATATCCACTGCAAAACAAACCATTTGGATTTCTACAGAATAAAAATTGTTTTGACACATTTTCAGTTACCTCAACCAATTTAGTCGATATCTTGATTGCAAATACACGCGAAAAAAACATAAACCCTCGGCTCGCAAGTCAGATGCGCTATACATTCACAACAAGAGTAATAATGTTACGTTTTACCTTGACATTAATCAATTATGACGATTAAAACAATGTTAGAATAAATAATTATTGATTTCAATTCGGGAGCTTAGGATCATAAGGACGAAACTACAAAAATGGGTGTTTTGAGTTAAATGCTAAACTGAGATTTAAAAAAATATTCTATTAGGGACATAAAGATGAAACTCGTCCGCTGAGTGGTTACATAAATAAGTTTGGATGAACCTACAAATAAAATGAAACGTTTAAAGACAGAAGTGTGAAACGAATTATTTGTCGAATACTGTTTTGATCTTTATCTCAAAACTGTATTTTTGTAGTTTCTCCCTTATGACCCTAAGCTCCCTAATTGTAAAATGTGAACTTGATAAAATTCAATCTTAACAAAAAATATTTTTGCAGTCCTGCAAAGTTACTTCATTTCTAGATATCATGTACAGCGAGAAAGCTTTCGATTTATTTATTCTATTTGCAAATTTCAAACACACACGAGTTTGTTCTATTTTAGTTTTTCAACGAACAATATATTTTGTTGTCTACATTCTCCTCTATCGTGACTAGGTAAATACACGCCCGATTCTTTAGACTCTATACCAGTCTATAATCTAGATTCCAGATGTAATATCAGCGATTATGTGGAGAAACCACATTTTAAAAAGGGGACGTCGGGCGAATTCGGAGCAGTGGCGCACGCCCCGCCAAACACGTCCCGTCCAGACCACGCTCACATATTATTACCCCGGGGGCCGGATTACTCGCCTCTCCCCCACGTGACGTGTGTTTGTGCTATGCTTTTCTTATTGTTTGCCAGTACAGAAAAATAGTTTTGGATATTTTTCAACTAGTGTATTATTTACTATGTAACAATAAACCCCAGAGCTTGTTCATGACAATGCGAGTTAACTTAGACGTTGTATATTGTTTTGAAACAAAATAGCAAGAGTTTTATGCTTCAATTTTATTAGTGGACAAAATAGACATTCTTAAGTAGATAACAATCAACGGAAAAGTATTTTTTTATATTCTTTATTAATATTTAAATAAATATATATATATTAGCAAATATACAAATTGCAACATATCATCGCCTAAGTAATTACATCTGGCATAAACTTTAAACAGCTGTTATGGGCCTGGTTCCGTTTATATAAATCATTAAAGTACTATAAAAGACTAATTTGGAACCTACAACACATCACGTCTCTAAGGAGTAGCTAGCTATAAGGCAATTAGGTAGTCTACAACATGGATTTATTTCGCACTTTGATGCCCATGAAGCTCTGCTATGTGAGTTTTATCATTATTATAATTTGGCGCTACGATCAATTCAGGTCCATGGCCGACTGCACAACTTTTTTTCAAGCCTTTTGTCTCTAGCTGTTTCTCTCCAGTCATTCAAACTCAACATTTTTGCATCTCTGGTTACATTTTCCGCGCATTTCATTCTAGGGCAGCCGACGGGACGAGTGCCTACTGGAGTTCCTTTAAACGCCTTTTTGAGAGTTCTAAATTAGTTGGACCTTACAACATGACCCACCCATCTGAGTCGCTTTGTCCTCAAGACATTCACTATTTTGGAGTTAAATTGTTTGCATAGCTCAGCGTTAGTGCGGATGCAAAATCCTTGGTTTTATTTGACTGGCCCAAGTATTTTTCGGAGTATATGCCGTGGTGGTTAAAATAAAATCAGGCAAATAAAATCAAAGATTCTTGCGGTGTCAAAAAAACGGCCGCGCAGAATTGCGGCTGCAAACACTGGCAGGTAAGTCAGTGGTGGTAAAAAGATAATAACAAATCGACCTTATCTAAATACTGGTCACAAAACGCAAGTTAATATATTTTTTCATTCAAAAACTAGGATTGGAGAAGGTTTCAAATATATTATTCAAAAAGTAATCATGACTATATACCATACTCATATAAAATATATATAAATTATATTTTTGTATTACTTGTAGGTGAGTGGATAGTGCATCTGACTCACGAGCCTAAGGTTTAGCGTTCGAATCCCAAAGCTGGCAAAAATTGCTTTTTTTAAAAAAAGTTTTTACATTTGCATTTGAAACCATGACATGAACTGACAATAACCAACAATTATTAATCGTGAAAAATATGTCAAGAACCAATTTTCTGATCTATTGCTTCTTTTCCGAGTGAATATGGTTAATGAAAAAATGGTGACAAACAAACCTGCAACATATCTATCAGGACAGCAGTATCTAAAAACATATTTTTGATTTTTGTTTAAGTTTTGGGTCTAAAAAATAAAGTGAAAGAACTTTTAATAGCACTCGTTGTGCGAATTATTTTTCAAAAAGATTCACGTGTCAATATCTTATGGGTAAACATTTTTTACTATCTCCTTCTATATCAGCCGGTATTTGAATATAACGGTATAGCTATTAAAACCATTCACGGTATAAAAACAAGAATTGTTATTGTATCAAAGTTCTTAGGTTAATGGTTAACCAGTTGAGTGCGAGTGGCACACTGTGTTGGCTTCAATTTAAATTGTATTGCTCGTGCGGTCGGCGTATTTACTGTCGCATTTGTGCATTTGTACAAAGAAAATATCTTGAAATAAACAAAGCGTTGAAATTGTCTACTACTGTCTCAATATTAATTATAGTACTTCTATTATTTTTGACAACTTTCTTCAAATCTTCAAAGAATTCCCTGAACAAACTGTATTTACTAATTTTAATCTATTTTATGATCAATCCCATTTTTAATATCATAATATCAAAATAATAACACAGTTTTATATTTTCATTTTGAAACAAAATATGATCTGTACATTAAAAAAATATCGCCCTCGTCGCTGAGTGGAAAGTGGCATCAGACTCACAAGCCGAAGATCACGGATTCAAGGCCGTGCTGGTCGCAAATTTTACAAATGTTTATTCATTTTTATTGTAGCCAGGACACGAGCCCGAAACGATTGAACTAATAATTGACAATTATTACTCGTAAAAAACTGTCAAAACAGACTTCAAATTATGGAGATTCACATGCTTTATTTCGGAGTAGATATGGTTAAAATAAACAATATACGAGTAGTTCGATACTTTTTAATATTGTTGAAATAGCTCTAATATAAAACGAACTATATATAGTCGTAATGGTATACGGTTTACTTTCCGTGTGTAAAATGGTGTTATACAATATATGACAGGCGCTCGGCAAACCTAGACAAGAGGTAAATAAAGTCTTCCTTAAACAAACAAGTGGATGTCAACACCTTGGGGATAACCGCACAGTGCCGTTATAGTATTCTTGTTGGGGATGTAAAGCCAACAGGTAGTTTGTGTTGAAAAAGATACGACCCTTTGTATATTTTTCATTGTACATTTTTGGAAGTTTAAACGGTTTTAAATCTTTTGTATTTGAGTATTATATGCAAATAACAATTTTCAATTAAATTTGTTCTGGCTGGATGGGTTGTGCGGAAACTTTTTCATGAAGCAATTTGTTAACTTGAATTATATTAATCGAAAATATTATCACAGAAGAAAACTAGATTTATTTTGTTGAAATTAGTATAAAAACTGGTTTGGTGAAAATTGCTCGAAATCAATTGCTAGAAAAATTATTTCTCTGAACTGATCCATCATCCTCAACCTTGGACGGCTATGTTGATTGAGTCGTCAGTAGACCGGGTGCATAAGACACAACGCCATGAAGGATCAGATGATAAAATAAATGTTTTTCATTTATTGCCCCTTTTAAATTAGTTTTTACACTAAAGTGCGTGGTGATACAGGCCTATGCGGCTCCGCTACGGATAGGCTTAAAAGTGTCAAGGAAAGCGATTGCGCATAATCGTGGTTGCGTTCAATGCGAATAGCGGATCAATGGTGAGTTTTCCAAATATATAGAATAAATTTATAATAGACATATGTAAATAATTTATTTCAAAGTTATTAAAGAAAAAAAAATAAAGCAAAATACATGTTTTATTATTGTAGTTTGCTACCCTTGTAGGTGAGTGAATAACCCATTCAACGGAAAAACTGGAAATTGCGTTTTCAAATCTTTTGGCTGATGACAATTGCACTTATATTCGTATTTGCATGTGCATTTGAAACTAGAACGCTAACCAAATTGGTTAAATTAATAACTAACCCAAAGAAAATATCGACCGTGTCTAGGTAAAAGGGAGTAACCCTTACATAACAAATTTTACAGCAGCCACAAAAACGTGTTTTAATGATTTTTAGTCAAACAAAAACTTGATGTGTATGATTATCAATAAATTGGTGTTTTATTTTCTTGATCTAATGATAAAAAAAATATCAAAGGGAAATCATTAAAATTGAGGGTTAATGTTTTTATATTATCCATACAAACTTTGGGTGTCGTTAGTTTTTCAAAATCTAAAGCTAAATTTCTATGATAATTCTGCATTTTTTGCGTAATTACTTTTGACAGAACGTGTATTTAGTTATGTACAGTGTGATTTTTAAATAAAACTACTTTTCAAAAAATTGAGGGTTACGCTCGTTTATCTAAACAAGGTTGATATGAATTCATAGCTTTGTTTCAGAGTAAAATCAATTTATAAATTTATGTTGGAATAGAACTCATTGCAATATATAAGTGTTTAATAAATATTAAATATTTTTTACGTACTCGTATTTCAATGATCGTCGGAAATTAGAAATAAGCCTTCTTATTATATTATATTTATTAATATATGTCATATCTTGACATATCTCAAGTGCTAAAGTCATCTATTCACGATATTTTTCAAACACATTTCGTTACTTAGAAGTATCACGTATGTATCATTTTATAAATCAAAATTGTCCCGTTGGGTACAGGTTCGCCGTATCGGCGCTCGGGATAAAATAGCGTCCTGTCGCGTCGCTCTCTGTTTTATCGATGGGAAATTGCATCACGTTTATAGTGTGACATATATTTTAGCTGTAACGAGTTAATGCGTTCATATATCAAGTGCTTGAAAGATTAAAGTGTTCTAAATTTTATTTATATCGAACCTGTTTAGGCAAAATAGCTTAACCCTGAGTTTTTTGAAAAGTGCTTTTATTTGAGAATCACAATATACATAAGTAAATTCAAGTTCTTTCAAAAGGGATTAATCCAAAAATGCAGAATTATCATCGAAATTTAGCTTTAGATTTTGAAAAATAACGACACATAAAGTTTGTGTTGAAAATATAAAAGCATTAACCCTCAATTTCAATGATTTTCCTTTAATATTTTTTTTTAATAATTAGATCAGGAAAATAAAACACCAATTTATTCGTCATCATACACTTCAAGTTTATTTTAATATGACTTTGACTAAAAATCATTAAAATACATTTTTGCGCCTGCTGTGAAATTTTTCCCTTAAGAGTTACTTCCTTTTACCTAAACACGGTCGATATTTTCTTTGTGACAGTTATTAACTTAACCAATTTAGTTAGCGTTCTGGTTTCAAAAACGCATGAAAAATAACTAAATAGACATTCTGTTAAAAGGAATTAAACCAAAAATTCCAAATCATTAATGAAATTCATCTTTAGATTTTGAAAAAATAAAGACACTTTAGTTTGTGTAGAAAATAGAAAAGGATTAACTCTCAATTTTAATGATTATTTTAAATATTTTTTTTAATTTTCAGATCAGGAAAATAAATAATCACCAATATATTGGTCATCACGCACTTCACGTTTGTGTTAATGTGACTTTGACTAACAATCGTTAAGAAACGTTTTTTGGGCCTCCTGTAAAATTTCATCTATAAGGGTTATGTAAACGTTTTTGCTTGAACACGCTCTGTATATATACTTACTATATATATACACATCATATCTTGGGAAAACTGTACTCATATATGGACTAATTGACTGCATTAGCATAAAGAAGTAGTCACTTTGTAAGAAACAAAGGATAATATTTTGTATTTCGCAGGTAGTTAGTTATAATAGAAAGTGTAGTTATTTTATTTATAATAGTCACGTGACTCAAAACTTTTCAATCTCAGGGTTTTCGTTATACTTTCACCAGGATCAATTTAACTAAAATAAAACCTTCTTTTAGTAATAGTTATGGTTGTGTTTTGTTTTTATGATTGAAATTGAGAAAGCATTTATCGCCTTTACATGTTCTTGTAAGTAGACGACACATCCAAGCTTACGTCCCAAGAGTAACGTTCCCCATAATTGTTTCATTGTGTGTGCAGCCCATCAACTTATATGTGCGGGAGAAAAAAATATGCGATTGCGCAAATATATAATACATATTCATGCGTAGATAAAATTAAGTATTCAACATAATGTACCACGAAATCATAAATTACATAAATCACAATGTCTTTATTCAAAATACGTAACATAATACGAGTAAGTATATAGTGTTTCCATA
>JAPMAE010000264.1:8937-29133 GCA_036584705.1 Rhyacophila sp. 25_7 | reverse complement strand
CAAACTACGTTTTAAGTTGTGCAAGTTAATTCGCTTCTGGCACTTAATCGGTTAAAAAATATTAAATGAACTCCTAGAAATCTCTAGGCCAACCTTCGATGCTGTTGTTCGTTTTTTATTCACCTTCAAGACTACCTTGGTAATAATTCCACATACTTAAAGGAAAACAAGGTGTACGCCGATGTCTTTGTTTAGGCGATCAATTCACGTGTCCTCAAAACAGTCAATTATGGGTTCTGTTTCTTCAGGGAACACTGTTTTTCCGCACAAAACATCAAAATATTAGATGTTCTTCAGGTACAAAAGTTACCGCAGGAGTATTTTCATTTCCAATGCAAAATAAAAACATATATTTAATTCTGCTCGTTAAGCCTTGTTGATTTTTTTCTATTTAAATACTATATTCTAAGGATTCTTTAACAGAACGATACTATTAGCAAAGAAGGTAACTAACTAAAAAGTAACTAAAAAGACAACTGACGATCCCGATCTTTTAAGAAGTTAGAAGGCAAAAAAAGATTATTATTAGCAAATATATTATTGTACTTAATTCCGAAAATAAAAAAGGGAATATGAAAATAAGATTGTTTTAAAATATATACAAATTAAACCAGAATTTTGGTAGTCTAATTTTAAAAATTATATTATGTAATTATTTAGTCCTCAGAGAAATTTGTCAGACAATCAGTTGAACAGATTGGCTTTATTGACGTTGTTGATGGATGGAATAATTATCAATTATGAATATATTTTTAAAAAGAAACATATTTTTTTGGAAACGATAATGAAAATATGACATTTTAAATAATGAGAATATAATTTTGTTGACAAAGAAAACTTTTCAAACCTTTCTCACAAATTCCGTTTAGATCTGGTTGACGTTGGAGGTAAAATTTGTTAAATTAATCAAGTAAAAACCGTATACTTAATAGAAAATATAGTGCCTCTACAAGAGTGTCGATTTCAGATTATCATTTGATATGTCTTTCAAATAAACAAATCATATTAGTTATATTTATGCGTGCGTATTAAATATGCCATATGAATTATAGAATATTTCAACATTTTTATTAACTTTATTATAACCGTAGGCTACATATAATAGAGAAGTTATTAGATTTAAGTAATAAACAAATTTATCTGTATATATTATGGTCATTAGTGGTAGTAATTTTAGGTTCATAATCATTTATTCTCAAACATACTGTCATACATATTTGATACATTTCATTAAATTAATGCTGGCTTTAAAATAATCTATCTATCCTTCTGTGAGCGTTATCTCTCTATGGATTTCCTTACTGGTACTTCAAAGACAATATTCTGTATAGAGGTTTACCTATGGTTATTTATAAATACGTTTTAATATTAAAATTCAACGATAAACATTCTCAAAGAGCTTTTATAAATGTGCAATTTTTTTCATTTGAGATGAAAGAGTTTTCAACAAAATTATGAACGTAAATGAATGATAACGTATATCAAATAAAATATACACTTTATGAAAAAGATAAATATTAGTTTCAATCTAAAATATTCTTAACCTTTTCTGTACCAGACATTATGCTATAACCCAGCAAGCTGTGAATTTTTAAGCCAAAATAGAACCTTAATATTTCGTTTAAAAGTATATTGAATGTCTCTTTGTCGTGACTTTGTTTTTAGTGATCATGCTATAGTCATATCTCTGCCTTTCCATATTTAAAATCGTCCAAAATATTCAAGTTTGTCTAGCAAACTACGTTTTAAGTTGTGCGAATTAACTCGCTTCTGGCACTTAATGGGTTAAAGAATAGATTAGTTAGAAAACGGTTTAGAGTAACGTAATTATTATACTAATATATATTCTAATAAAAATGTTTTAAACAGATGTTAACCTAGTTAAAAAAAATAAACAGTCAATAGTTTGGTAAGTATATATTAGGTCACCCATAAACTTCGTAACACTCTTGAAGAGGAGGGAGTGATGACCAAAAACGTCTACATGTCATTATAAGGGGGAAGGTGGATTATTTCTTTTTGTTACGTGACCCTTTTAATTTGGAATCTCCTAATTTTCATTCCTATTTAATCTGGAAAGTTACGTAACCTTTGAGAGGAGAGAAGAAAGGGGTGTCACGATGAATATCTAAATGGTGTTATATGGAGGGAGGAAGGTAAAAAAAGGTAAGAAAAAATGTTACGTGATTTATGGACGACCCATAAGAAAGCCCATACATTTTACTGTACATCTGAGATGCGAATTTTTTTTATTGTTGGGCCATTTCTGTTTTGTAAATGTATGAAAGCATACTGTACGAATATTAAGTCATACTCAATTTTTTTTTTTTTTTAAATGACCGTTTTGACCTCATAATGCAGTTTGGTAGATTTTCGCACGCTCTATTTTGTGGTAAAATACGCTTAGCCATATTACTTGTAGTTTTTCTGAAATATTAAAATGTTACTACACATTAAGTCGATATTGAATATTTTATTACTGGCAAACACACAAAAAAACGATTAAAGATTATTTGGCTGATTAGATTGAGTGTTTTTAGGTATATTCTAATTAAAAAAAAAATCAACAAGACTTAGTCCCAGTTTCAATGCCGTATCTTATAATGTTAAACGTAATTACTGAAATACATTTAACCGACTTATTCGATCGATCAGATTAAGTATTTCTATGTACTCGTACATTCTTATTTTGAGCATTTATTTCAATGGTAGGGTATTTTGTTCGTCCAACACTTTTTCTATGTAAAACAGACTGGCAGGTTAGAAAATCATAACATGTATATTTCCCTCGCTGGTCATTTTTCAGGATGATTGATTGATACATAAAAACGTGGACTCACGTTGTGCGGATTACAAACAGGAACATTGATTTATCAAATCATTAGAGTGTATTATATTACCCTTGGTCATATAAATAGACTATCGCATTGGCGTGAATGTCCGTGAATATGTCGACAAGGCATCGAATGGCATTGAATTCGAAAAAAAACATGAGCGATTTACTGAGAATCGGCATACAGACGGCACCTTTTTGTGCAATTCTATATTCGGTATTTGAAAAGACAATTAAAGATATAATATATATAAAGACAGCTCGTACCCGAAAAAAAGAAAAAAAATAGAATACAAACTATTTCATATCGACTATGTTTAGACAAAAGTGCTTAACCATCAGTTTTTTGAAGTGCTTTTATTTGAGAATTCTGTCAAAAGTAATTAAGCCGAAAATGCCGAATTATTATCGAAATTCAGCTTTAGATTTTGAAAAAAGTACGATATTCTAAGTTTGTATGGAAATGAAAAAAAAAATACCCCTTAATTTTAATGATTTTCCTTTAATAGCTTTTTTAATTATCAGATAAGAAAAAAAAATCACCAATTCATACACATCAAGTTTGTGTTAATGTGACTTTGACTAAAAATCATTAAAAAGTGTTTTTTGTGCCTCCTGTAAAATTTGTTGTTTTGCATAAACAACAAATCTTGACAAAATAATTGCTTAATTAAATCTATCCAATAAGCAAATAATACTTAAACCACGTAACGATCTTGAGAGCGAAATAGGGGTGACCACTAACGTCTACATCACAAAAAAGAGGGTGGGTTAATTTTTAGTGTTATGTAACACTTGTTATTTGAAATATCGTAAATTTTATTCTTATTAATGTGGAAGGCTACATAACCTCTGAGAGAAAGAAGGAGAGGGGGGTTAAATAATGTAAGAAACAACGTTGCGTGTTTTATAGACGATCCTCAACCAATAACGATTCACCCTGCGTTTATATTCCCAGTTTCTATTTAGTTTTGTACAAAGAACAATACTATTATATACTCGTATGTATATTGAAGTACGTTATATCAAGCTTCGTAAGTCCGTATAAATAAGTTTTCTTTTATTGAAATTTTGATATATGGAAAAGCTTAGAAATTCCATAATAGTTGACCTCCCATATTATAGGCGTACTAAAAATATAAACAATATCAACATGTTATAGTAAAATAAACTTCTGCTCGCAAATATTTAATATTCAACATGTGCATATGTTGTTTGTACTATATTCTGATTAAATTAACCGTGGGAATTGATGTAAATTGTCATGTGAAATCAAGTATGCACCTAATGCTTTAAACCACGGTGAGATATATTGTGTTGTACTAGAATTATATATAAAAACGGTTTTTTCAGCTACTCCACAAATATTATCTGTGCGTATAGAACTTATAAATTACACTTAAAACAATAATATGTAAAAATATTAAAATATAACAAGTTAATCTCAAAATAAATGTTCTTTTCGGGCAGATTTGATATGTAAGATTGTGTTTTAAACTGTCTAGGAGTATGAACGCGCATAAGCGTCCGCTCAAAATTCTCTTTGAAGAAGTAAATACGTATACATGTACTGGACAATAAAATACTAGTATATATTATTCATGCACCAAATAAACGCTATATTACAATATTGGATAAATTCAATAAAATTCAAAATTTAAAGCTAGATTAATGAAAAACTTTTCCCGCTATTGCACAACAGTAATTAAAAAAATCTCACTCCTAGACAAGTTAAAAGAAATAACAATTAATTACATAGCTATGTGCAATATAGATAAATATTCAAATAATAAATATTAAATAAAGATTGCGTTAGTATAGATTTAAAAAATATATGCAGTCTTTTCAACGTTAAATACTGAAATTGGTATTTGTGAAATTTTTTAAATTTCTATAATCGTTCGATAATTGATACTGTATTTATATCTATATACGAGTATATATTGTTATTAATTTATCTTATATGATTTTAAAATCACAAAAGTTAAATGATGATTTTTATAAATAGCTTAAAATGCGTATTTTTAAAAACTACATTGTTTTCATAGGTTAATGTAATTAATAGATAAAAGGATTGTTCATACACGAAACATACCAGCTAAAGCATCCATCTTTTTCTGCTTAAGTTTGCAACTTGAAAACTAACATAATTTTTATACATCAGTTTTCCATATTGAAATCTCAATGATACTCGAAGCTGGAAAACTTTAGATATTTATTTCCGCAACAAGATGCTTCGTTTCCTTCGAGCAACTCAACCACGTATATTGATTCCTTATATTAAAAACAGACTTTTTATAATGTTACGAGTGTTATTGTTAAAATCTTTCATACAAATATGAATAACATAATAAAGATACTCGTAGATAATATAAATATATATATAATTACCCATAACATTCTGAATACGTTAACATTTTTGAATGTGTACAATCTAGCCAAATTAATTATACTGTCTTAAACATATATATAAAAGACCGCATCATTTTTAACTAATTTAGTTAAACTCTAAGTATATTTCGAAAACTGGCAAATAAAATAAGAAATCTAATTCTTATTACAACTAGTATATTTTGCTGTTAATTTCTGGACTGAAAACATTACACAATATAAAACTTTCAATGTGTTATCCAATAAATATTAGACAACTTGTTTCTAGAAACTTCATAGCTGATATTACATTCATAATGGATTTCTCTATCGACCATAAAATGAAATTAAAAAATAAAATACTTTTCATAACAGCAACACTTTTCAATAAATAAAATAATGTACGAAGTTGTTTTTGGGTTATGGTCACTTCGAATTTTAAATTTCCTTTATTTTAAATTTAATGTAGTAATATTTAATATTTGAAAACAGAACAGAACAAAAAACAAAAGAATATTTTTTTAAAAACAAGAAAGCATACATTTTATTGTAGTGGCGAAGAACATATACAATGAGGTTTTAAAGTATTCGATAAGTGAATTATAAAAGTATACTAAATGATTCAATGTCATTATTAAAAATATAAAGAAATTTCGTTATATTATATTATATATTATTTTAATACTTCTTTAAAAATCTATTTTTTGTAATTTATTCAATATCAAAAAATATTCAATTTTAATGCATCAGTGGTTAATATTGTTTCGTAAAACTTGTTGATTAATATAGTTTTAAATGGATATGTCAGCAATAATGTGATTGTAAAATTGTATTTACCTGTCCTAAAATTAACAACGATATCTATGAGGAAAATGGTGTCTGATAGGCAGTTGAAGGCTATCCACCGGGTGCTGAGGTCGTCGTTGAAGAATGATATCGCCACCGGAAGGATGATCAGGTTTGCTACCAGAAGTAGCAGCATACAAAGGTCCCAGTAAAATCTGGAAGAAGAAAAAGAACGGCATATTACTAAAAATATTAAAATTAATTACAGTTATGTTACTTGTCGTTTAGTATTAATGTTGAACTAAAGTTTAAAGTGTTTTGTTATCGTAATATAATTTAAACAATTATTATAAAAAATCAGCTCAGAATTCTAATCAAAACATATTAATTATACCATATTATTAAACATATATATAATGAAAGTTTTAGTATTTTATTTGATTTAATATAACGTTTTAAAAGTTTTTTTGGAATCGAATTTCGGACTAATTAATCTTATTTCTCTTACGCATTTTCTAGTATACATATTTCAATACTTGTAAACTGTCAAAATATATTTAGAATACAACAATTGGTTGAATTTTTCACATTTCACAGGTTTTCATATACTTTATTCGTTCAAAGAAGTAATTTATTTATATAAAATCATACTTCTATATATTTATCTCCATAAAATATATTTTAAATACAATACTGGTTTTGTCTGCAATGATATTTTCATTATGACTGTGCTATTTATATTTTAATATAATAGCTTTGCACCAAGGATTGAAAATAATTTTTGAGTATTTTTAATCCAATATCTTAAACAAACGTAAATAGCTCATTCAAATATGTCAGTACGATAATTAAACAAGTGCTTAACCCACCAATCACTTTTGTCTTTACACCCTTTCGAGGGTTGAACCAACTTGAGTAGCTCTTCCCTTTCAAAGATAATTAAACAACATAGTCTTATGAAGCCGTTAAAAAATTTGATTGTGCTATTTTAATATTCCCTAGGGATAACAAACAATCTTTACCAGTACATAATTAGCTTCCGATAAGACGTCTTATGAGCGCTATGTACTCGTACGTTCGATCATCATACACCCGTGAAGGACGCTGTCAGTCACTTACGATTAAAAATCAGTCAACTTCGATTGATGTATTGTATATTATATAAGTTTTTGTTATGTTTAATTTATATGCTGACTTATTTTTGTTGTTTGATTTCTTATTTAAAAGTCGCCGCAGTATTTCTGTGTTCGGTTATCTATCTATGTATTCAATTGTCTGTTTTCATTTATATGGTTACCCTTGACAGCGTTGGGACTCAAGTCTTCGGTGACGTTATTATGTGAACTTAAACTCTAAAACAAGTAAACAAAGGTCTAACCCCAGTACACACTTGAGTAGACTTGTGTTGCCCCAAAAATAGTTGGGCGGAAAATCTCAGATATTTTGAGTATCAACGACCAAAAGGAAAGAGCTAGAGACAGAAAATCTTGAAGAATGATTGTACTGTTGGAAATATGAACCTGAGAGATTATTATTAATCTTCTTAATGAAAACAAAAATGACACCGGCAATAGGTGAATCCGTACAAGAATAAAATAAAGTATTATAACGGAACGGTGCATTTTACGTTATGTTTTATTATTTAAATAAAATTTCTTTTTACCGTGACACAACACAAAGTACGATTTTTATGATATATTGAATAATTAAGAAAAAGATTTGTATACATTTAGTTACAGATGATAAATTAGTTCATTCTAAAATTGTCAAAAAATAAACTCATTCATATTTTAGAAGCTTTAGGATTATAATTATTTGTCAAATTTCTAAAATCCACATAATTTGAAAAGTAATTGAAAAACATGACATTATACGCGTTTAGAGAAATTTAACCTAAACTGGTCCATAATTGTCATGCTATCTCTCTATCTAAAATAAAAGTTATCTTTCATTACCTGTTAGAATACGTATTGAAAACAAAGTGATTATAGATATTTTATTGAAATCTACAGAAAATTGTCATCAAACACGAGAAGACTATCCATGAGAGACTCATCACTCTACAAGAATTACTCAAGCGTTCTCTCTATAGCCTTTTACATTCAATTTTTCCGCATATCATGAAATATTGTACACCCATCTTCTTCAGGCGTGGTGTAGAATCTGATTGCATAGAGAATTCTAGATTCACCACACAACGCGATCCTCCTACTCGAGTTTCATTTCTCTGAAAACATAAGTCTGTTTGAGGTACTCGTAAATTGCGTCGGGATCATCAGATATTTTGGTCATATTCAACTGGATCGAATACTTTTCGGAGTATCTTATCTTTTAAATCTTTTACGGTATTTTTTTTGTTTCTTTGTCAGGCCCCAAAATTTACACCCATAAAGAACTTAAGCGTTCACTGTCGTGTTGTAAACCCAAAATTTAGTTCTCTTCAATAGAATTTTGGACATGATTAGATATCACATCAAACAGAAGTATGAAAATATATTTAAAAATCATTTTAGTATTATATTACTGTGTATATAAATAGTAATATAAAGTAGGTACATTATTATTTTGATGCAGCATTAGATTAATTAGAAAAAGTCAACTGGAGTCAAGCAGACTCATGAGAATTATTATTATATTGTTCTAGGTCATATGCTTCTAAACGTTGTGCAAACAGTGTGCGTAGAGTGTAATTTTCTTCAGTTTTCGATGGTTATTAGTAGATACAATATGTATTATCAATTTAATATTGGAGCTAAAATTCCAAATATATGATGAAAATGTGTAATTTGTGAAGTATGCAAATTCATACTAAATTCATATATCTTTAGCACGCGGTGTATTTAGTTGACGAGGCTATTTTTAATCTTAATGTAATGATATTTAACATTTATGACAACGTAAATTTGATATTTAAATTCATCATTTCATGTTAAAATGCTAAAGAGTGAAATCAAAATACTGACATAAAGACAATTGTTCAAAAGTCGAGGCTATAGTTGCAATATTACTATAATTATTGTAAAATATTTTTGAGTGAGAATTATTATTATTGAATATGCCTGGATTTGTTAATATACGTGATTGTAAATTGTAAAATAAATTACGAAATTATCTTTCGACATTCTTTGGTATTTTTAATATTATATTCGTATTCATAGGTAAAATACGACAAAAAAATAATAATATTTTGAATTATATTTTTCTGAGATTTTTTTAAAATTCCTGCATTTTGATGTTGTAATCTGTTAAAAAACTGTTAAAAATTTAAATTATTTTCATTTAAAAATCTTATATAATAAATATTTCAGTTGGTTTTTAAGTGGTGCGTAAAAATATAATTTTAGATAATACTTGTACTCTAAATTTAAAAAAAGAGACATGTTAAAACATCGGTATCTGAAAAGTATATAGATAAATCAAACATTTGATGAAACGAATAAATGATGATATCATTTTATAATTGTGCTAATCTGTGGCAGTTAGGTAAAAATCTTACCATTTAAAAGTTATGGAATCCAAAAATGCATAAAAATGTAACGACTAATTTTTGAGTCGCATCCGTATACTTATCAGGTAGTAATATATACTATACTATTTATGATAATGGATTACTTATAATATTTTGCCAGATAACTGCTTTATCAAAGCAATATAATGTATAATTAATTGCAAATGATACAGTAAAAGTTACACAACATTTTAAAATCCGTAAGCTTTTCAATTTGAGCTTTTTGTTTTGAGTGATTTTTCTTGAGAAACACTGACCAGAATCACGCGCGTATGGTGGATATATCTGCCCATATGTACTATCGGATTAGAAGAATTATTTTGTGATATGTTGACAGATCATAATGAGTACAGATTATTAAGTAACTGGTAATGAAACTTTTTTTATGATTTTAAATAAAGGCTGTCTGTCATTAATATGTTACTCTCCAAATGATTAACTAAATGAATTCATGTTTATATTACTTAACAGAATTGAAAAATATATTCAATTATTCCATGAATAAAAAATACATTACTATTGATTTTCTGAAAATAATTATATATATTATATTTTATCTAACTACGACTAAGCCTTGAAATAACGTGGAATAAACTATACAATGTTTAATAATTGAAGTTATTTTTAGTATACACGACTCGTTCTTAAAACATAACGTGCATTAAAATAATTACAACTGTTCCACAACTTCACCGTTTCTTTTTCTTTCAATATTTTCGTACTTTGAGTGACGTTATCTGCCCATCTCATTCTGAAGCGGCCGACAAGTAGATTTCCCACTGAAGTTTGTTCAAATACATTCATGAGAGTTTTATATTTATTGAATCTTCAACTATGACCCACTTATCTCAGTCTCCTTGCCCTCAAGAAATTCACTATGTAAGGGGTGAATTGCTTGCGGAACTCAGCGGTACCGAAACGAAATCTTTGGTTTTCATAAATTTGTCCAAATATTCTTTGGGGTAGCTAAATACTCTAATTATGATTTTAAATTACGCATATATGTGACAGATACATCTGTATTCGTTTGTTTTTCAAGAATTTTGAATATAGCCTTGTTCTTCAGTACTCGTACATTCAACTACTAAAACATCATGTACTTAAAACCTAGTATTTTCACCACCTTTAAAATATGTGTACTTGATCACAGTTGGAGTTGTTTTTTTATACATTTGTCTGTGTTAGGTTTGATGCATTTAGTCACCACAAAAATCAAATGTTTTTTACTTCTTTCACGTTTCAAACAATGTTAGCGACTCAATGACACTAATGATTTATAGCCGGTGCTTGTAAAAATACAGATTGAACACTGTGAAAATTGTTTTGTTTTATTTTAGAGCGGAGACAGTGATAAAAGTTGTTACAAATCAAAACATCAAATTATGACAAGATATTAAATTTGTTGCAAATTTAAAATTAGTTTTTTAGTTATTTAATTAGACAAATAATACGAGTATTATATTACTGTCTTAGATAGATTAGTTTAAACACATAGTAAAGAGCCATGTTATGTTACAGTATAACATTTTCTTTGATGTACGTGACATAGGTATGTTGTAAATTATTCTGAGGTTGTAAATTTGACCCATAATGTTAGCATGTTTTCACTATGCCGTAATACTAATGTTATATAACATATGTGCACACGGATGTAGACGCGTTTATATGAAATCTAGATATATGTGTGTTGTTGGAATTGAGCTCACTCTCCCGGTTCAACCTGGCAAAGTTTATCCACAGAAATGTTTAACGAACATAGCGTACTCGTATGTGAAATTACTTGACATTATATTTGAAGATGTTAAATGGCCTCATCTGTTATTCTTGTTATTTTATGGTATAAGCAATGTAAAAAAAATAATCATCGCTGCTATGAAGGCTTTTGTTGAAGAGTTATGAAATTAGTTAAATGTCTGAAAAATTATACCTTTCGGTTGTATTTTTGCGGTATTTTCTAGCGGAAATTATATCAATGGAAATAAAAGTTGTTATTTAATTATTATTTTTATTTTTAAGTACATAAATAATTAGTTAAATTAATTTGTAGAGTGATAATTAATACTTTTCAAATACGTATAATTTCTATTTTGATATACAACAATATAACTGTTCTTCCATTTATATGCATGTAGGCACTGTCAAAAAAAAAGCATGGGGATTTAAAGAGTTCAAAATATGGCTTGACATTTATTTAATAATTGGTTTAGTTACTAGATATTCATCATAAAAAATGACGATAAATTGTGTCAGATTTGTGCATTAACTTTAATAATGACCTATTTTTAATAGTTCGGTGTATGTTTCATGTTATTTGACAAATATATTTTTATTTACAGAGAAGCCATTAGTTATATAATATTCAAATTATTTACACATACCACAGAGTATATATATATATAAATCAAGACGGGGTTTGTTTGTTACAACCTTTTCAAGAATTTTAAAAATGTAACTGCTTAATTCTCAACATTGAAAATTCATAAACTCATTATCACAGTTTCATTAAAGTTCTCTAAAATAATTTTAAATCTATTTTTAAATTAAATTTTCATTGTGTTGATTGTTTCATTAACTATTTATTTTATTTGAATTGTTTTTAAATTCGTAAAGATGATTCTGAACTATACGTACATATAGTGATTTCTATCTGACGTTGAACAATAGACACAGAAATGTACGAACAATAGATACAGAGGTCTAGTAAATGTCATTGTCTGTGGTCTAGGAACCGGAAGTAGCTGGTGCGCGAACGGCCGCCTAATTTACCATCCGATGTCACCGTGACAGCTGCATTTGGCGCCAAATGCATCGTGAATACAAAAACTCGCGTTACATACATTTAGAATTTTCGTTTAGTTTCATTTGACGTCTGTTCAGTAAGGTAATTGAAATGATTTCATTATGGTTTCAACGTTAGTCAATTTGTCATCGAATAAATAAATGCAGAAGATCAAATGTTTCAATGAAAATGTTTAGTTTACCTTGTAAGTTCAAAGGAATTGAATTTTTGTTGATAAAAAAATACTTATAAACAATAATTTTAAACGAAAAGCTTATCTAAAATCGTATATTGCATCAAATTCCTAGTTGAAAGAACTAACCGATAAATAGAAATAGCTTGATTTAAAGTTTTTATGATATATAAATATCTGATTTGAATTAAATCTAAATTAAATTAAAATTTATCAAAACCGGACTCCATTATTCTCACATTTATTTTGAGTTCTCAGAAAAAAAACGCCATTCAGTATAAAAAAAATACTGTTTGTGTAAATAATGTTCCGTTCTTAACCTTGCCACAAAAGAAGTTCCACTTTTTAGACTTGAAATATATTATGCGAGACTTCTAAATTTGTTCAAAGAAACGAATCCGATGAATTTTTCATGCCTGAGCTCTACAAAATTTCAGGAAAGTTTCGTAAAAGTATAAAGTTTAGCTAATGCGACATAGGTCAACGATTTTATTCCCCGAAGAGTGTAAATAATAGTGTATGTTGACCGACAGGTTGATTTCGTTTATTTTCGGTTGAAGCTTATGACAGATAAACTATAAGACATTAACACTCAGAGTTGAGCACCGACAATCTCTTTTATTAGTGATTGTAATAATATTATTATAATCACTAATAAAATGAAATGTAATTTAAAAAAAATCACGTTTGCGGTTTGCGACATCGACTCGTGATTTGTTCTTTCAAACTATAAATGAAGAAATAATAGTGCGAATGTGTTATAATATGCTTGTTTATTGAAAAACATTATTTTACAAATTATGAAAAATATTTTTACAAGTCGAATATATTTCAGAATATTACATTAAAGCTTAATGTTCTATAAATAACTATTTTCATAATTTATTGCCGACAAAAGTTCCCAGGATTTTCTTAAATAAGTCAATTTTACCGTAGATGTTCAAGCTCCATTTCATAAAATAAGCTTCGATATGCTTAATAAAATACATATAAACCAAACCAGCGAACCGCACGAGTACGAACGGAATTACATATTTAAAACTCGGAGCTTCATTTGTTAGATTGGTAGACACGTCAAGTGTGACGTGCATAGCTTAATATAAATTTCTGCAAAGATGGTGTAAGAAATGAATATTGTTTATGATTGTTTCAGTTTTCAAAGACCATGTTAATATACAACATAATTATCTTCGGGCAAAAACTGTTTGATCAGAGTTTATAAAAATTAAACATTGAAATGCTCTCTATATATCGTTAAATTATCTATCATCAATTCGTATTCTATAAATTGTAATATATATAAACTTACATTTAATAAAATTATTTAAATACTATTGCAATAGTGCTTTTATTAAAACCATTTACACGTATATGCTGCAAAATATGGGAAACCATTTTTAAATATATTACTATAATCTTAAATCATAAATCCAGCTGTATTAAATTTATAAGCGTAGTTACCACACCACTGTGCGAGTGAGTTTAGTATACCAGGTTGGTAAGGCTGATTTTCGACGAGTGGCCATTACTCATTTCAAACGTTTCTTTTCTTGTTTTTATACATGTCTCTACACATGTTGAAAACTGTAGGCCGTAACTCTTTGTCCTGAAATCTAAGCCTTAGACAAAAATACGCACCTGAGTTTTCTCATCGAACGTAAAAATTCAGGGGAATACATGTAATGAATCACGTGCTAGCTAGTATATAGGAATGTATTAAATTAGTAACTGTACGTACGCTCTCTAATCTATTTCAATTTTTGAATTAATTATTTTTCATCGGAGTGAATAAAATAATACGCATGGTTTAAAAAACGTCGAAATAATATTGAGTTAAGCTTGCGGTAGTCGGTATTTGTACAAAAAAAAACTTATACGTTTTACAGCTAACAGGATTTTGGCGTAAAAATAAACTGTAAAAAAATATATATATATATAACCTAAAGCTAAGTAACGTAAGGTAAAATGATTTTGACCAGGTGCAATTCATCCATGTAAAATGTAAATTAAACGACACAATATGATAAAGATTTATTTGTTTTCACTCCATAAATATTATTAACAGTTGATGTATATATATACAATATTTATTGGTGAAAAAAGAACCGTTATAACTTATTTGAAACAATTCATTAAACGAAATTTAAATTTGAAACTTGATAAAAGAAGCACTTAGGATAAATATTAAATAGATCGGATCGCCATTGGACACTTGAGATGAATAAACACGTCTGAATCATTCACTTGAAGTAACATGCAAGCAAACAATTTTGTTTTCGAGTATTGCATTTAATTTAAAAATCGTTTAATGCTACAGAAGTTTTCCAATGATTGTCCTGTAATTAAAAACTTGTTGGCTTTTTCCTTTTATTTCTTTCAAGTAATCCACAGTAACAAAACTGGATTTTGTTATTATTTTAAAATAATAAAATATATAGTCATTACGTGTGACGTGTCGTTTAATAATTGATATAATTGTATGTATCAACTCTTGGTGGAAAGCCACTATAAAAATAATAACAGTTTTATAAAAAAAAAACACAAATATATTTAAAAATAAAATAAGACTGGTTTCGTCTGGTAAAAAGGCTGTGTCATTATTTCAAGAATCATTCAGTGTTTTACTCAAAAATACGACGTATTGAAAAAAAACGATTCTGGTCTTGATTTTTTAAACAATTTTTGAAAAAATAAATATATAAAACGATGAAACGTTATATAAACTAACTGTATAATAAATATGTTCACAAAAAAGTAAGAAATAATATGTAATAACTGTTTTATATTTTTATTAATTACTGTAAAATATTTCTTAATGTGTTGTAATTAATACGTGAACTTTGAGCTGATAAAAATATAAACGTATTGGCTTTGGATGGTTAAAATCACAGAGTTATGTGATTTTACTCTAAATCTCTTTATGGCTTGTAAAATGGAAAATTTTACACTGAGCCATAATAAATTTATCTACCTTTGTTTGAAGTAGCCTCTAAGTCCATAAAACATGTTCATACCGTGTTCGTATCCAGACGAAAATAAAATGGAAGACACATATAAAAAAGGCTTTTACTTTTATTGACTATAAATATTAATACCGCAATTGGAAATGTAACAAATGTGAAAATTATAAAATAATATACATACGATATAACATCATTGAAAAATAACAGGATTTATATTCTATGTAAGTTTTTTTTCATTATGTATATTTTGGCTGTTTTACAAATAAATTAAAGTTATGTTCAATATTGGAGACAAATACGAATTATTCAAAAGCCTTAGCAATAAAAATGACCGTATCATAGAAATAGCCTTCCTCGTTAGGGTAGTTCGTAGCGCGTACGCCTAGCATGCGGGGTTGAAGGTTCAACTCCGTACCTGGTTGCAATTTTTTCAAATGTAAATTCATTTGTATTGCAGCCAGGACTTAAACCTAAAATGGTTGAGCTAATAATTAACAACTATTACATATAAAAAAAACTGTAAAATTTTCACACATTGAAAATCCCATATGATTCACCTCAGAGCGTATAAACGTTTGACTTATTCTTCCCATTTTTTAAAACAAAAAAAAAAACGTTATGTGGTTAGCAGAAATAGAAAGATGACAATCATTGCTGTGTTAATCAGAGAAGC
The DNA here is from genome assembly GCA_036584705.1 of Rhyacophila sp. 25_7. Lineage (NCBI taxonomy): Eukaryota > Metazoa > Arthropoda > Insecta > Trichoptera > Rhyacophilidae > Rhyacophila > Rhyacophila sp. 25_7. Next base: position 13,028 of record JAPMAE010000264.1, on the reverse strand, counting down.
ATATGCGTATTAGTGCATACATACGCTATTTATGTAAACAAGTAAAAAAATGTACCGTACCATTTTTGTTCAAAGCAAGTTTGGATGCATGAGTTCATTAATATAACATATAAAAGAATAATTTTTTGGTGAAATGCTGATATATTTAAATAATTACATAGTTTTACACACTTTTTCTACAAATTATGTTTACAAAATTTATGATCAGTTATGTCTATTATGATATATATAGAAATTAGATGGATTAAAATGTCATTAGACACAAAAATTACAAATATTACGCGAAAAAATTATATGAAAACTGTGTTAGTACATATAACGCCGTTTCACGAAAGATTGACAGGAAATAACATTGATTGCGTATTTTTTACTTTGATCTTTAAAATGATTAATAACGCTTACCATATGAAACCGGATATGATTTAATATATATATATATATTAGAGAAATAAATATAAAAAATGTATAACTATTTCCGTATGGCTTTCCTCAAATTATTGAAAACGTTTAAAAAATTATCAATATTTTAATATATGTATATGGAAAAAAATCCAGCAAAGAATACAAGCGTCAAACTTGACATTTATTATGACTAGTCAAGTTTTACGTATTTAGTAAAAAAAAATAGAAATACTTTGTTTATTCGGAATATAACCTAAAGTTTTTTACACCATATAACCTTGACCTTAATATAACCTTAAACTTAATTATATAGTCAGTTTGCAAAGCGATTTTTGAAAAAATAACTTAGGGTAACAAATAAGCGGCTCTCTCTAATCTGACCACTTTCTGATTTATTCTCATAGGTGTAGAGTAGAATAGGGTTTTTAGATATTATCCTTTCCCGCCGTTCCAGAGCGCGCTAATCTATATTCGGTGTGAGGTTTTTCTCAAGCGGATGATTGATGGATCCCAATGGAGTTCCAGAGAGAATCTGGCGCCTCATCTGAACTTTCACGTTACGACACTGCTGTTCAAATTCATTGTAAAATATGCAATGGGAGATAACATTATTTAGTATTTTATAGATCATAAGATAAATATATTATGTTTTTTTTAAATTTTGTAAAATATTTTATAAATAAATAAGTTAAATTAATTATTTCTAGAAGAATATAGATTAAGTTACGTCACTTATAATAATTAGGTGTGACTAGTAAAATATAACATATAATACAAGTATTCGATTATCCAAAAATGCACAGTATACAGTGCAATTGTTGTAGATGATTGTGGTTTTAAAATACATACAGTAATAATATATGTACATTCTCTCAATTTTTAAAAATTTAAAACAAAAATCTCTATGACATCTATTTATAGGTTCACATTATTTCAGAAATCCGGAAAATTCTCAAAAGTATGGCTAAATATTTAAAACTAAAAGTAAATTCAAAAGAAAAGAATCAAATGATAAATAATATGGAACAATTTGTAAATAATATGATGATAAAAATAAAATGAAAAAAAGGTTTTAAGTACTAAAAAAACCTAAGTGACATTTTTTATTTTATTCATTATTGTGTGTATTTATTTTAGATATTATGAGAGATGTTAAAAGTTGATAAATTTGATGTGCAACGTGATGACGTATGATAACCTATTTCCAGGAGACTTTTTGTAATATTTTGGGACAAATTTTTAATGAAATTTGATTGAAATCAAATAAAATATACTATTGTGTAATTGATCATCTTGCGATATTATATTTTAAATTGATATAAACAATAAATAATTTTTTCAATTAAATTACATTAAAAATACTCTTTTTCACTGTAATTTTGGACTTGGGACACACTAAGGGACTGGTATTTTCTGAGATCGGAAAGAAATAATGGAAAAGTTATTTAGACAAAAAAATATTTTTTTCACATCAAATTTAACTGAGACACCGATTTTCCCAATAGTGGAGAATTACCTATATAGCTATATGACTATCTGTAAGGTTATATTCCAAAATATTAGGGGATTGACACAGTAATGCGCGCCAAGATTAATGCCACAAACAAAATGCGATTAATAAGAGAACAAACATGTGAATTAAAAACGAAAAACAAACGTGGCAGCCAATTGAGATAAAATAAAATTCGTTGGCGTAGTAAAAAGCCAAAAGACCATAGACTATTGTCATTTTGTTCTAATTACACAGGTGGGCTTTAACAAAACAATTTGGTAATAACATTAATTGAACGAGTGAAAGTGATAAATTATTATTACAGCGGTTGTAGAGCACAGTGACAACTAATTTGCTGTTCAATCACAGGGTATTTTTAAAGCTATAATCGATAATATGTAATAGAGATACTCGAACATTAGAGATTTATTGTGTTGAGAAATTAATTAAATATTTAATTTTATACAGTTATGTTTTGTTAATTATAAGTATTCTGAATAACATATTATATTTTTGGAAGAAAATACATTTTGAGAAAATACGATATAAGTATTTGAAAGTAATATATTCCAATATTTCAACTTGTAAAAGAAAGCCAAAGATTTCTTGTCCATAATCTGAGCCCTTCAAGTAATTGCTTATAATAGAGTGATACTATTAAGAGCAAAGGATTAGACGTTTAATAGAACTAATGTATTTAAAAATCTAGTGGACACTCAGTATTTGGGTTCCTCCCATAAGTAGTTATAAAGATAATTGAAAAACACAGTATGTTCATTATCCGTGTTTCAAGTTTAAATTAAATGGTTCTTGTCATATAAAAATACAAGTTTTCTTCTATCGCGAGTTGGAATAAATATATATAATGTACGTAAACCATGGATGAACCACACAGCCGATATTATATATATAATATCGTCACAGAGAGTTGAAATGGCAACAAGGAGAGACCTAGAGATAGATATTATGTTTGTAAAATATGGTTGTGCGGTCCATTCATGGTTTACGTACATTATATATGCTTATTACAACTCGTCGTAGAAGAATACTTTTGTATTTCGATATGACAATGCCCATTTAATTTAAACTTGAAACATTCATAATGAAGATGCTGTGTTTTTCAATTATCTTTATAACTACTCAGTTTTTATAAATTTGACAAACAATTATTATGTCAAAGAATGTAAATTATGTGCGATACAGACGGTACGTAAAATATGTATGCCTTAAAGTTACATCCATAATAACATCATGTACCGTATCCGAAAACATGGATTTGATTTCAATTTCATTCTTAATACATTTACTTAAAAGTAAGCTTTTTTTAATCTAAAAATACACAATTATAACCTACTAGTATAAGGGATATTTGTAAAAAAATCAATTGAAAACAGAAACATTCTCCATGTAATCGGAAATAATTGTGGACTCTTAAATGTTGTTACTTTCAATGTACAAAATAAATTATAATCAAAAGTGCACGACAGTAGAATGGAAGGTCTTTCAAAGAAAATTATATCTTTTGAACCCTCCACTGTTAGCATTAGAACTTACGAAATCAAAAAAACATAAAGCTTTTTAAAATTGTTTGTATACAAAAATACTTCGAAAAACTTCTGGTGCTTTGAACATAAATTAAGTCTAAAGTACGTGTTACATGGAAATTAATGCTTATCGTCGTCAGGTCGTTTCAGCGTTCGTGATTCATCGGTAATTATACGAAGTTTTTAATTCTTTTTATAAACTAAAAACTCCGTTACAATCGTAAGTACAAAACAAACTCTAAATCAGGGATAACTGTTTTATCAATTAACCTCATAAAATTGGTATAGATTGACACCCGAAATTTAAAAAAAATGTTAAAAATTTGAACATTTTCGCATATGAGTTAATTTTAGACGGACTGATTATGTTCGTATTATTATGAAAACCATGGTTTCATTATGATTATTATCATAGTAACATATAGGCACCCGGTCACCCAAATGTGCACGTTTTGATTTATATGCGTTCGCATCAGGGCGCACGTACGAGTATATGTTCTTTTTGAAATCAATACGTCTAAAACAAAATTCGCACACTAATATACTATATATTGCTTTACGATACGAGATATATCTGTCAAAATTTAAACAAATATATATTGTTTGTTGATTTTTCTGGGTAAAAACTAAAAATTTTGTCTTTTTCGAAAAAG
>JAPMAE010000263.1:13178-25339 GCA_036584705.1 Rhyacophila sp. 25_7 | reverse complement strand
AAAAAAATTAATTTACTAAGTTTGTTTTTTAATTTCATATATGCTCTAACATATGGGATATTCATAGCATTAGTTCAACGAATTCGGTACATGCTTGGTTTCATATGCACATAAAAAAAACTTGTGTAAGTTCTTAATTATTATCTCAAGCGTTTCTGGTTCGTGTCCTGGCTAAAACAAATGAATAAAAATTTGTAAAATTTTGCAACCAGCACTCGACTTCAGAGTCAGATGCCACTATCCACTCACCTACGAAGATTTATATGTTCTTTTATAAAATAATACACGCTGTATTTTAGTAGCGTACAAAAATTATAAAATATAAATAAAATTGCTTATTTTATACACAAAATACCATTTTATATTTTTATTTTGCAATACATGGTAAGATGGCAGTAACTTACCATTTTGAAAAATTGCGATGTCAAAATCATGTAAGTGTTTGCTTTGATGTTCGACTTCTTTTTTTTGTCCAGTTGACAATCTGAGAGTATGGCAAGGCTTGTATTTTGAGATGGTGTTTTAATAATATTTCATTTTAGGAGACAGAGTTATTTGGGTTCTAATAGTTTGCTTAATAATTTTTTTCACTTCGCAATGAAAACTCGCTACGAGTATTCAAATAGGACTTGCTGGAGTAATATTCAATTCCATGAGAATGTCTGAGACTCAAAGTACTAAATACCGCATATTCAATGCTTACATATTGTTGACAGTGCTGTTTTATAAGTAGCGAATAATTACACTTTATTAAGTCTCAGAATAACCGTTTACTGAGTTTCAAAAATATATAAATGTGGAGAATTCTGGGAGTATGAATGAAGGGAAAAAGACCATGTAGCTTTTCACCACATCCAAGGTGAATATGAGACATTTTACTAGGCGTGGCCATGTGCTGAGAATGCCTAAATTATATCTCAGCCGGGCGTTATTATGGAACCATTTGCCGCTTATTAAAGCGGATAAAGAAAAAAAGGTTTTGGCAATCAATAGATTTTATTTTGATATTAGTTTTAAACTTCTTCAAGCCAAATGGTTCCATGAAGCTGCTGAAAATTATACACATGATGTATTCAGCGGAGTTACGGGACATCAGCTTGATATGAGAGAACGTTAGAAGACTGACCAGTGACAATTAATTTAATTGTAAAAAATCACTACCAAAGCTGTCAAAATAATAATGCACTGAACTATGTATTGTTGGTTCGTGAGAGGGCGGAAAAATAATACGTGAATTATTATTGACGAGCTTACCAGTTACCAAAGACCGACTAACCGACTCAAAGGTTGGGGATATCTGTAAAATAATTGCATCATAACAATTCCACAGTTTGATAGATTCCGTCAAAATAATCAGTAATAACTTTAGAAAAAATGTCAAGCTTTGTATACAATAATTGTCAAGCTGTCAATTATTGTATACTAAATATATAAATTTGCTTGAAAAGTGTTTTTAAAATTTTTCTAAAATATTTTAGTTATACTCAAGTTTTATTCGAGTGTTTTTACTAAATAATTTCATTTCCGTATACTACTAACCTATTCCACTACTATAATACATACCACATACTACCGTATACTAAATGATTACCGTCGTTATTTTAATGAGAATAATATTTCTAACGGTGACAAGCGATGCAAGAACTTAAATATTTTTAATTCAGATATACTAGTCAACGTGCCCTACTTTGTTCATTACTTAAATTAAAGTAAATAGGGAAAGAAACATGCAACGAGACGCAAGGCGAGACAATAATATTCCAAACAAAAGACCGAAAGCTAGCAACAGACGGTAACGATAAAGACAATTACTAATTAGTTTAGTATTGTTATAATTTAATTTATAAATAAGCTAAATTGCATTTTTCTACATTGACATTTTTTTATAAATCTATATTTTGTATAATATTCCTAAGCAAAATAATGAGAAGATATTTAATTTTTAAGAAAAAGTATATAGACGTGAAAGATACGATATTTTTGTTTGTTTACTGGGTTATTTTTAAGTATCAATAGTCATTTAGTTTTAAATATAATCTTTTTCTTGTATTAGATATATAGTGTTATTTTTTTATATCTTATTTAGCAATGTTAATAGTCACATTTATGATTTTATAAAACAAAACCTCTATTACTTTCTACACTGTATGTTGTAATGATTTTTTCTATATAGAACTAAACAAAAACGTTCACGACAAAAGTGAAGCATAACGTGACATGGCTTAAGAAGAAAGAAAATTAGTAATAAATATGAACAGCTTGTGTTGATATTTTTGCTTATTAAAATTCTTATATAATATAAAAATACCACCTTTGCATTTTTTTGATTTAAACAATAAAAATTTAAAAAAAAACTTTTAGCACGCTGACAATAATTGTAATAAATATAATATCTGGCAAAAGAAAGAGTTTTAGATTTTGAAAATTTTACGTTTTTCTTTTTGTGTAAGATTCTGTTGTGTCCTTCTAATATCTTCGCATCGCGTAATAATCCTAACAAAAGTGTCTCAGCATTCGTTGTCAGCGGGACACACTATCGTTCGTTCCTAATCTCCCTTTCCTTTTGTAAAAGTTGTTTAAAGCAAGTATTGTTCCGCGCACGCTATACGGAGGTTTTATGGGCCACAATATATAAGGAGACAAACAGATAAACACCCCTGAATAAAGAGAGGGACTTTTAGGGTTTTCGCACAGTCGCTGATTACGAATTTCAATGCACAATTTTGGTCGCCTTCTATTAACGAAAATGTTTCCTTATGTGCTCTGTTGAAGTATAAAATGATTTTTAAAAAAAAATCTATGAACCATGAGCTGTTTTTTTTATTTTAACATTCTATGATTACGGAAATAAGCATTTCATTATGATAAAAGAGGGAAACATTGATATTTTCGAGATAAATTTGCTATTTTATCGACATCAACGAACTTAAATTTGGTTTAATGAGATTGTCATGTAAAATAACTAATTGTCTCTGATAAATTGCCACAGACTACGTACTATTGCATAGTAAAAATAATTCTGGGTGAAATTTCATTAATAATATAACTATTCTTTAAAAAAAAGTTGTTTTCGTAAAAGGCGACTTACAAAAAAAATAAAGCTTAAAGCATAATGGCATTCCCTGGCATTTCTCAAAAATATCGACGACGCAAAAGATTGTTTCCCATAAGGAAATATGGTTATGTTGGTAATTAAGTGGTATTCATAGTAATTATATATATATATCTTTTGGTAGTTCAATGGTCAGCGCAGATGCCCTAGAATCTAATGTTCATGGGTTTAAGCCCTGTAGCTGGTCAGATGTTCTTCAATTCTTTAATGATTGGTGCAGGGTATGTTTTATGATTCGGGTCAATATTTTTTTTATTACTTTTAATTTTTATAACTAAAATTTTATCGTAGAAGAAAATCCCACAAAATAATTCTAAAGAAAAGACTATCGAATTAAGTAATATGAAAGGTTTTTAAATATTGATATTTTTATGAGATACATAAAAAATGCAAAAATAAAGTAAAAATAAAGTAAACAAGTACATTTGAAGTCTAGTATAATAAAAAAAATAAAAGTAAACAATTTAAAATACAATAGTGATTGATTTTATAATAGGAGTTTTTGTATTCTTGCTGGTTAAATATTCTTGTAATTTAGTGTGTCGGCTAAAAAAATAATGTTTTATTAAATTCACTTAAATAGTTTTTTTATATATTTTTAATAATTACAAGGTTAGCTATTCTGAATATTAGTAATATGTATGTGTATGTCAGTATGTAAGGCGCGAATCTAAAATGTTCAAATGATAAGTTATAAATATTTCTCATTTATAACAACTATTAAAATTACAATGCAAAGTTTTACAGCGGTTAACTAAAAAATGTAGTTAACAAATTGGTAGTTTATTATTCTACCCATTCTGAAAACAAATTGACGAATTGTTATATGAAGCGTTAAAGACGTAGAAATAATTATCTTTCATTTGTTTTTCATTTTTGTTCATGCATATGAATTTAAAAAATATAATTTTTGAACTGATGAATAATTTTAAACAAATTTTCAAACTAAATTATGAACTATCATCTAATTCCATCTCTTTAGTTGTTTGCAAACAACCGCTCTGCATCTCATTCAAGAAAATCAAGTAACCCGACGTGCTTACTAATTCTAATTAGCCTTAATATATACATAACTATGAACAATATGAAAAATGTTTATTTTTATGACATTTTTGAATTTATTGTGTATTATTAAAAAGTAATTTGCTATCCAAACATTTTAATCTATTACAAAAAGATTTTTTTCTTATTATAAAACAAATATTACAACTAGTTTGAAACGCATCTGAAATTCAGTAACTTATATAAAATATTAAATTAATGTCAATTATTTTCATTAAATTCTTAGAAACGATTTTCTTTCATTTTCACTGCAGTTAAAAAACATTTTTACGGCAAAAGTTGACTAAATATATAAATGAATTGTAAAGTTTAAAATAATACAAAAGAATAGACTTTTCTTAAAAAGAAAGAAAGGTTATTTACATTACAATGAGAAAAGGAAAAACATTTTTTTTATTAATTCAGAAATGCATAAATCTGTAATTTTCGAGAAATATTTTTACCCTATAAAAAAGATTCCTTTATTCAATCAAATCGTATTTGTTCCAAATAAAATGGAAAAAATTCCCCCTCGGAAAATGAATAGATTATTTTCCCAATTGCATTTCATTACGTGGTCTGTTATTAGAAGGAGATAAATTGGAAAATGATTGACCGACGTAGGCAGAAAAGTAATCAACTGCCATTCATTAGACTTGTATTTTATGTTAACTGTCACCAGGCTTTATTATTATGACTTGATATTTCAAATTAACCAATCTTTCTTTCATTAATAATATCATATTTTATACATCATTTTTACAATGTGTTTTTATCAGTTTTGAATGAACAATTAAAGTTTTGTTTAAAGTAAACTTAGAGCCTTATATTGTAGAGTAAACATTCAATTTCAAAGTTTAAAATTCTGTATAAGAACACTGAATTTTGGATTTTTAACGTAACTATGCAGTTTATACTTGTATTTCTTGAAAATTTTATTACTGACGAAAAATCAATCAAAAGCCGAAAGATAATCAAAAAATATGATTCCTCAAGGAACATTTTGAGGACTTAAAACTCAAATATAATAATTTGACAATGATATTCAAACGCCATAAAGTTTCCTTATTTTGATCACTTTTATTTAGCGCTAGAACGACAGATCGTTATTAATTCTAAAACACTGTTATGCCACCTAGTTTAATGCTAATGTAATGATAGTGCCAAAATTCCACATTATGTCATTCATTCTTATATCTCTAAATTAGCATTTTTTCGTTACGTCATTCTGACTCTAAGCTCTCTATTTGCACTAGTAAAAAAACAAATAAAAACGCTGAGCATCTCAAGTAATTTATTTAAATGATAATATTTTTTTTAATTAAAGGAGACTAAAGTAGGTGGTTACATTATTTGATGCAATTAATTTAAAATTTTCTAGTCTCTAGAAGAGATGGTTGTGTAACGTCGTAAAATATAGAGAGAGTGGGTGAAAATGTCTAGATAGAGAAAACAGATTAAAAAAAAGTTACTGAAATCGTTGGCCAATCTACTATTGAGTTAAGCAAACTGTAACGCCATATTCATACTATTGTCATTAACATTGATAAAGATTTACTATTATATTAATATAGTCAATTAATTCAGTGGAAAAATACTTTTTTTTAACCATATAAGCTTTTAAAATAGCATTAGGATCTTCACAATGTGAAGATTACTTTAACAGATATATTTTTTAATAATTGTCAGTTATTAATTAGCTGAACTAAATTGGTTTATGTTCTGGTTTCAAATGCACATAAAAATATGTGCAATTTTTGCCAGCAGGATTTGAGCACTAGATCATCAGTTTGTTAATCAGATCCACTCATCTACGAGGGCGACGATATGAAAAATACTTAAATAGGTTGAAATCTAAAGGTATCAAAAATATGTTTGAATACTTTATAAATACTCGACTCTTTAGCATATCCAAAGCGACAAAGGCAGGAAACGTCGCGAGAGTGATATTTATTTTACACAATAGATATTTTTTGAGCTACGATTTCTCATGTTACAATAATATGAACTAACATTTAGCGCCGATAATAAAATCATTTTGAAAATAGCTTTTTTTAGAATGATATATTCCGTTATATTCTTCTGTTAAAATTTTGAGTTTAAATGACTATAGGAAAAGAGAAAGTTAGAGACAAAAAGGCCTGGAATGAAGTTGTACGGTCACTCATGAACCTGAATGAATCGTAGAGCCAGATTTAAGTAACTAAGTAAAAATGGTATACAGTATTGTGTTCTTATTATATAATCATATATAACTGTCGCTCTCGGTAGGTTAGTAGATAGCACGCATGTTTAGGAAGCAGGTATCCATCCCTTGAACCCATCAAGGCCCGTGCTAGTTGCAATTTTTTCAAATGTTTATTTATCTGTATTGTAGCGAGGAAATGAACCCGAAACGTTTGAGCTAATAATTGACAATTATTACTCTTAAAAAACTGTTAAAAACAATCTGCATCTTGTGGAGATCCATATGCTTTGTTTTAAATCAAATATGGTTAAAAGGAAAAAAATAAAAAAATGTAATCACATTCGATTTATAAATAATAGGCACATTTATGTTGTAACTAATGAGTTATAATAAATAGTTGAATTTAGTTACAACACTATAGTCTATAGAAAAATATTTACTTAAATTTAACTCTTGTCGAATAATTGATGAAGTAACCTGCGTAATATTTGTTACGTAGTCCGCAACCGGAAACGTTCATGTTGTCACATAAGTGCATCTCTAACAAGTTACAATGGACTTAAAAGGACATTGAAAGCTTTTATACTATCCGAATGCACAAGAAATAATTTGAATTAATGTCGTGTGAATCGAATACACGGTACGGTCACTTAGTTTAGCAAATATTATTGTAGAAATAATATTGGAAAGATAACAATATACTTATGGGCGTATATGACTTAAATTAAGAAATAACACTGTAGCTTTTTTAATATATTATATAAATGTTGATGCTAGAGAAATCAGTGTTATTTGATTTTTTCCTGTACCTAAAAATTACATTTAGACGACACTAGTACATTATATATTGCAAAAATAACGTGATGTTATTTAACATAAAGTTATTTGACTCTAATACAGATGAAAGTATAGCCTTTTTTAGAATAATAATTCAATTATTTTGATGGGCTAATCTAAAGTAGAGTAGAATGTATCTAGGAGATTAACTACAGTATCTTATTTATTTGGCGAAATTGGGATATCAACATTGTGTAGTATATCTTGCGATGCTTTTTCCAGTAACATACTCAATTATGTTGTAATATTACTAAAAATATATAACGACAGAAATATTGCACTATGCAATAAATCACCCGAGGAAAGTATCATCAAACTATGAACAGCAGCCAAAGTGAAAAAGTCATTTAATTCAAAAGAAAATTACATTTAATGTTAATTTTTCAAGTATATTAGAATGATACTTTTACCTAGTATTGAACTACAATTTTTATTTTTTATTTTAATGCTAAATATAGGTATTTATAGATATTTTAATGATAAATGTAAAATAAACAATAAATGATATATGTATCATAATTCAATTGTATTTATGAATTATGTATCCAAACGGTACCGACATAATTAAAAAATATATAATATAAAGTATAAATTCAAAAAATAATATATAACTTCATTGCAAAATACTCAAAAAGCTTTTCAGAGCTTTTGAATAGACAGTCAATAAATTGATCATTGAATAATAATATATACGCAGTTGTTATGCAAAAGCAAATCATATGCCGAAACTTTGAAATATCGTTCTTCCATTTCTCTGTGACATAGACAAACATATGAAACTACTCAGGGAACAAAATCGTGACCGTGTTTTTAACCGGTCAAACCACAACAAGTCTTCAAGCCATATTAAAAATGTTCCAAAACAATATTCATTTTAGTCATTTATTTACATTATTGTCGTAAATGCAATAGTTTATAGCTAAGTCTTATATTAAGCCATAAAAATCTCAACTTCTATCACTAAAATTGTGTTTTATAAACAAGAAAAGATTAATTTAATTTAATACATTTTTTAATAAATACTAACATGTAAAAGTTCTATTTATTTTTAAAAACTTTTGAGTGGGCTGTATATGCAAACAAATTGCACTCATTACATTTTAACAATATATATATATATATAAGGTCGCTTTCATAGGTAAGTATATAGTTGCATCTGACTCACGAGTCGAGGGTCCCTTGTTTGAGGCCCATACTGATTGTAAAATTTTTCAAATGTTAATCCATTTGTATTGTAGCCAGGACATGAACCCGTAACGATTAAGCTAATAATTAACAACTATTATAATTCGTGAAAAATAAATGTTAAGAAAATTTTCATACTATGAATATCTCATATGCTCCATCTCAGCCCGTTAATACAATTTATATATATAATATAAGATTTAAAAAATTCGATGATATCTCACACACACACCTTGTTTTATTTAAATTTAAAGATAGAAAGCGCTTAATGAAAGACCCTTTATCTTTTATTATAGTTATCTTTTTATTCATATTTTGCAGACTTTATTTACACAATTATTAAATTGAATTTTTCTTTACATAGCCGTACATTTTTTTTATTAAAACATGATTTCAATAAGAACTCTGCCATTTTGGTTAATATTCATATCTATGTGGCAGATAATTACTTGAGAAATCGATAACATCAATTTTCTTCATCTCTAAGTGTAAAACTAACTTTTCAGTAGTTGTGCTGATACGAATAACAATAATTATGTTCAATTTAATTGTTTTGGCCATCGATATTGTCCACTTGAGTGAGTTTGAGTTTAAACAGATTCTGTTCTTTGAATTAATTTTCAATAATTAATCAGTTAGGTTCCATCGGTAGACTTCCTTAAATATAAATAGATTTTATATTTTTCATTTTTTAATTTATGTGTCTTTTTACCTCGAGTGTTAAGTATTGGTTGCTTACATTTAATTTTGTATTTACACTATTTTCATACCTTCATAAACCTTCTTACTTTGCAGTTTTGTACACATTAAAATAAAAACATTCTTATAAAAATATCGATAACGTAATATCTTTAAACGGGTTTTTCTTCTTAATAACAATAGTAATCATTATACAGAAAAAAAAACAACTCATTACACGAAATATATTTTAAATAATTCAAAACGGGTTAAGTTTATTATAATATATTGATTTACTTTGACAATCTCGTAATAAACAAAAATAATATGGAATAGTTATAAATATATGTATTTTGTGAAAATAAGTTTACATAATGTGTAACTATTTTAGTAATCAGCTTTCCACCAAATATTGGATATAGATAACATTAATTAAATAAAATTTATCTAAAAATTGTGATAGAACAGTTTGTATATAATGTGATCCATGAAAACATTATAACGTGCACTTTAAAGTTAGATTCAAGTAGAGTTACAAAAACAAGACTACTCAACATTGAGACGAAACAGTCTTAATGCAAAAGGAGTATTCTCTGAGCAACACGTCGCACTATCTCCCTTCAACCTGTGTGCTGCCATGTGGCTGGACGGCTTTGCATCTCGCTCACCGATGGACCAAATCCACAAATCTTTCATGTATTGCCAATATTACTCCTTGCATCTGCGTACTTGCGATTGGTAAGCTGTTACACCAAAAGTTGTTTTCTTAGTTTTAATAGTTACGGATTGAAAATAAAACTTTCATTTTAAGATATATTTATGGAAAAATTTGTGGCTGAAAGAAATAAATAAGTTTGTATGAACTGCGAATACAAAATGACAGTTTATTAAAATGAATAATTTATAATGTATAGATAAATTTCGATGTTATATTTTCAATTTAAGTATTTTCACAACAAAAAATAACATTCAGTTAATCAAGTATATTACATTTAAGCTGTAAAGTGAAATAAACCCTTCTTAAGAGAATAAAATAATCTTTCGGAAAAACATACTCGTAAATACATCGTAGAAGATTTCAGAACACTTATTTTTGCAGATTTATTTTTTTCAGATACGAAGTAGCATTTAGTATAATAAAGTTTATATAATATAATAGTACAAGTAATTATTTCTTTAAAATATGTATAAAATTAATTCACAAAATATATTGAAGTTTATAAAAATGATACAATTCTATGTTATACTAAGTAATTAATGATTATTGTTCTAGCTTAATCTACTGATTAAAATTATATATTTAATAAGTGTTTGTCGACGTTTTATAGTGTCATAGTCAAGAGTGATTATTTTAAAGTATTATGTTCATATTTATTTTTGAAAAAAAAAGAAATAACTTTATTTTTATGTATAATTATAATTTTCATGAAATCAAAAGTACCGCAATTATTATAAATTATACTTTTAAAGAGTCTTCAATAAAAATTTCATTCGATTTATTTAATTATCCAAAAATTTTAGATTTTACTACCGTGTTTTGGTCTTTTTTAATGTATCTAAACTGTTAATTTCAAATAACTGTAGTACATGTATTATTATTTATTTTTATTATTACATTGTATTAAAAAACTCTTAGATAATTGTTTCCTTTTTATGTTTGCTAATATTAAAAAAAATGACTTTATTCCTCTATAAAATATGCTATTGAAATATTAATAAAAAATAACGTGTGAATAAAGAAAATCATCGAAAAAAATTTAAAAATAAAAATAATCTTTCAAACATTCAAAATATAAAAACTATGAAATGTCAAAAATTAAACTTAACATGTAATGTGGTATCTAAACCGGTATATCCAGTTATCGTTCGTGGGGTGCAAGAAGTTCTCTTCAGGTCTTTTTTTTTACTTTTTTATTATTATGTATATTCTGTTAGAAATGTATTTTGACTAAGAACTAGTACCAAGTAGGATTTACGCCTCAATCACGTGATTATACGTGTTTTGAGTATTTTTACTTATCAATTTAAAACAAACCCAATATTGCTTTAAGAATTTTGTAATTTAGATTGTAAAGTTTATTATTTTTTTCAAAGTTCTCCTGAACAAATGACAATTTTATAAAAGCTCGTGAAAGTACGAATTTTTTATATCTACCATTTCATACTTTGGTTGAAAATAAAAGAAAAAAATATTTTAACACTTTACATTAAAATAAATATCTATATTCAAAAAACAAATGCTAAAAATAAGTGCGGTTTCTGTTTTTTAAAGTTTAATACTGACATCATTACTGACATACTTTAATTTTTACCATCAAATGTGATTGATAATAGTTTATGGAATCAAATTTAATTTTTCTAAACAGTCCAACATTTTTCCTATAGAACGCTTCGACTATAAAAATATATAAATTGTGTCTAATTTTTTTTGTGTACCTTCTCTTTACCATACTTAACCGATAATAGATATTAAGGTTGTGGCTTCAGTGAATAGTGTGGCATTCAGCATGACATGCGAAGTGAATAACAATCATTTTCATGTTACAAAGCTTTTTTGTATTAACTTCGCATGCCACGCTCTTTACTAAAGCCACAGCCTAAGACTGAGTTACAGCAAAATTAATTCATGAAATTATTTTTAAAAAGAGAAAAGAAACTTTATGTACAATTATATGTTAAAAAGAATATTTTTCAGTAATGTATATACACTGTCTAATAAATTACAAAAACCACTCAGAACTGGCTCAAAATTTTTAACACCTATCACGTATTATATAAATCAGTAATAAAAAACTAAAACACACCATGGCAAGTATTCAGCATTGTCGAGTATTCATTTTTAATATAATATTATACCGTGAGAATATACTAAGTCCATGTTTTTATTTTTAAACTAGCATAAATCTTAAGCAGTTTTATATAAAACAATATTTTATAATAGAAACGTGATACTCGAGTTTATCTTACCAGTAAACTCCGATTTACATATTTTTTTCACCGATTTTTATCTAGATTATGATATTTTTTCTTCTTTGCAGAATACTTAGTTTGAATACATGTTAACATCGTATTGAAATGCAAACTATAAATAGAAGATTGTGTGAACATTGCTGAATCAAC
>JAPMAE010000261.1:2183-13966 GCA_036584705.1 Rhyacophila sp. 25_7 | reverse complement strand
GAGTAAAAGTAAGAAATAAAACCTGAACTTCAATATTTAAACCGAACATACTGAAATAAAAATATAGTTTCTTTTGCATTACTCCACTGTGGGCGGGATTGAAGACATTAGCAAAAATGTACCGTATTTAAAATCACTGCGGTAATATTGATATACAAAACATTAAACTCATTAATCTTTTACTCGATTGCTTAATTCGAAACATACGTACGCCGACCCGAAAATAAATTTCTCAAAATACTACACAAAGGGCAAAAAGTGGCGTAAAAAGAAATCAATGCCTCGAAATTCTAGCCTACATAAAAAAATAGCTCGGTTTTCCAAAAATAGAAAGCGAATGGCCAAATGATACGCTTCGAGTTGATTTCGACAAATTTATTATTAGTTTTCCGAGGATTTTGACCTATGGCATAACACGACAAAAGAAAGCTCCGCGATGTACATAGATACGGGTGCTTCCAGCGAGTTTCGCCTGTAAATGTAGAAGATACTCGAGACAACAATATTAAATCGATAATCATACGTGTATATGTATGTATATATACGTGAAGATATGCTATTGACAGAATTTTCCATTGCGGTTTAGCGTATTCGAACAAAGCTTTGGTATTCAAGAGCAACTACTCGAGTAACATGTGAAATTCCATTTCAACTAAAAATTCGTATATCTTTAACTTTTTTACGCGATTATTGGTTCTTGAGGTTAATATGTGAAAAAGAATTTCCAAAAATTGCGCATATTTTTAAAATAATTTATTAAAAAAAAAACCTTTAAAAGCACATTTAATGTTTTTTAATCGTTTATGCTTTCATTGGTATACCTTCTACTTTCCATCAAGTTTATTTAGAGTCGGTTTTTAAGACACAATTGGTGCAGTCGCGCTTAATCTTCTTGTTAATAATTAATCGACTCACACATTGAATCATTTTGTAACTACCAATTGACCATTTTTGGCCAGTTGAGTGATTCATTGTCATCTTACCGCTCAGTATACATTCCTAGTCGTATGTAACGTATGCATTTATACATATGAACTACATAATATATATTGTGTGTTAAGTGAATCTGTATTATGTGATCAAGAGGAATCATTTATGTCATATTCATATGGCACAGTTAATGAGGTAATGACCTCAGGAGACTAAAATAAAATAAAACAGCTATCAATATTGTGTTAAAACAATAAAATAAAACTGGCGGTCATTCAATGAATGACGTCATGGGCGCGCAATCACGGAAACGCATCTTTTCCGAGGATTTCCCGTTAACGGGCTCAACAAACGCCCGTCCACCGACTAGGCCGGAAGAAGTATATAATGAATAGAACGTGTTGTTTGTTTGACAGCAGTTTGTTGCATTTCCACGTCCCCCCAGCTTACAAATTAAAATAGAGAGAAATTATGTGAGTATGATCAGCAAGTGTTCATATTGTTTATATTTTTAAATACTCGTATAGCATGGGAGGACAATTTCGTATTTTTTCGACCTGCGAAGTTCGCTAGGGGAGGAAATTTAACGTGCGTACATTTGAAATACGTAACAACATATCCCACTCTTGCTTCAAACTTCCATCACAAAAAGTCTTAAAGCACCACACATTATAATTATTTTTCTTTAATCCTCGGTGGAAAGTTAATATATTGACATAATAATACAGTTTTCATACATACTCGTATCTCTACAAATATATTGAAAGGATCACACTGGCCGGATAAATTCGGCGAGAGTCGGATTCCGAGCGGGGAAGAGACCATTCGCATACAAATACGCGGTAAAGATGGACGTATTTACGTTTCAAATATTGTCACAAGTATTATTTCAAGGGTTATCCCCATTGTTTAAAAACCGGAAAATATACTAAAGTTCTAGCCAACTCTTTAATCAATCTTGTTTTTATTAAATTCCATTATTCATCATCCTGAGAAATTCAGAACCGGTGTCCTAACCAACTCACAAGTGAGATATTGAGATATGGTACTAAAAGTATATCTTGACAAACTCAGAAGTGGAATCCTGACAATATTATTTAAAAAATCAAGACCGGTTTCGTCTGTTACAACATTTTCAACGCAAGCCGTTTTACTTTATTTTATTTTAAAATATATTTGTGGAATATAAAAGTTGGTATTATTTCACTGAGAACTACGCTACAACATTCACCATATCAAAATAATCAGGCAGTCAAAATCGAAAACAATGTGTTGTGACAATTCCACTGTGCATCGACGCGCATTAAAATACGACCGTTACCCAAATTTGAATAGAAAATAATGTTTACACGGAGAAGTACGTCATATTAATTACCGGTGTAATTTAATTGGCGCAACAGCTGGGTCTTAACTGTAAGCGGATCGAGTATTTCTGTGGTCCTGGATGAGCGGTATACAAATATATTTAATGATAAACACACACCTGCGATAAACATTCCCTTACATTCAGAAAATACTTTACAGTAAATTTACGTGGGGTGAAAAAGACTAACAATGTCGGGCGGAAGCGTATTATTTTTACAATTATTTTACTCGGCAAACAATATGAAAAAAAAATGATATGATTAGCTTTTGTTGTATTTATAATGATGATGGAACTATGATTCGTACAGGTCCATTACCTAAATACATAACCATCTTCAAGACTTCCGTTTCTAACTCTATATCCTGTCGGTTAAACTCAGCCTTCCTTCATTTCTATTATGTGCCTATATCGTAAGGCGGCGACCCAAAGTGCCTTCTGAAGTATATCTTTCTGACCGTTCTATATATATCGCAATTAATTACGTGGCTAGTCCACCTGAGTGAGTTTTATTGGCCTTGGCAGATTAATTATGTTAGGTTTAAATTGTTTAAAGAGCTATGCATTATTGGCAAGGATGCGAAATCATCAGTTTTCAGTAATATTATAAATGTTTCAAATATGTTTCGTGTATATTATTATCAAATATTCGCATGCCTCCCCCCTATTGTTTTTCTGTTATATCGCTGTCTGTCAATATATGTATGTATATCAATTGTCAATGATATGTCAATAATATGTCAATTTTGACAAAATTGAGATATCGACGTAGCGTAGTATATCTTGCGACGCTCTTTTCAGTTATTATGTAGTAACCATACCAGAAAAGAATATAACGAAAGGAATATTACACTACGTTATATATTATCCGAAAGAAGCAGCACCAAAATAGCTTTGAACAGCCATAGTGAAAAGTGCAAACATTGACATAGTGCAGTTTCCCTCCATGGTGCAGATAGGTATGAAGAAAATCTATGAATGTTGTTTTTCTGACAAATCTAATAGGTTGTGTGCGACCACGTGCACAACACCGCACGAACATTTTTTTTTCTAGCGTGATTTTGTACTTGGTTAGATAGCCGTACTAAAAATATGTTACAATAAATATGTTGTTTTCTGATTCTATTATCCCTGTATCATATGAAAACGTGCAGATTGACGATAAATGGATAACCCCCGTGAGTAGTTTTGAATAATACACAGAATATACGGGTATACAAACAGGCGCGGGATATGCGAGATTTTGTATTGGTTCGAATGATATAGTATCTAGGAAAGTGTTTTTCAACTGGTGGTCCGTGCGAAATGAAGTAAAGTAAAAATTAACAGTAGGCTATATATTCAATGTCGGGGTTTTTTGGAAAACACTTTTCAATCTTTTAAGCGGTTAAATGACAAAAATATACTTTCGAATCTATGTAATGTAGAAAAGTGATGTTGTTTGGACCAGATGTACGGAAGTTTCTATTGAAATACTTAGGTTTAGGTTTTTATTTCAGTCTCATTAGATAAGTTCCAGAAAATTACTGATCTAGGATATCGAAATAGTCAAAACATGTTCAAGTCATCGGACTATTGTTTTTTGTGTTCACATTTTGAGGAAAACACTACCTACCGTCTATGAATTTATCGCTATTGACGTAGCAGGGATTATAGTGAAATGTATAATATTACGTTAAGTTTGTTAGTATATTATAAATAACACGTAATAACTATGAAAGTCTATGAAAGGGTTACGTAGCAAGAAAGTCGAATCACTGTGGCATTTTTGTGGTTCACTGAAGAATTATTCAATATGATAGCCAATGCGTCGTAAGTCTGTTATAAATATTCTATAAGAGTTTTCACAGCACGTTAAGGGCGGATCGCTGGATAAGTATTACCGGGAATAATATTATGATTAATTTAATCGAACCGTAATACCATTATGCTACGTAATCTTTATTACCCCGGCTCACCCACTCCATTTATTGCTTACTACCCCCGCCACGTGAATAACGTTATGAAACCGAAGCGAACATTTGTTTACACGACGGCCATAACAGTATTGGATCGATTTGCGGTTGCTCATGTCCACCTTTTGAAATGTTTATCTTACGACTGTTTTGTGAATGATAAAATAATAGACGCTAGTTTTAATAATGTTTACACGACATGCAGATGGGCGGGGAACTTTAGGCATTTTGATAATTTGCCCAATATAAACGAAGAAGCCGATTTCTGCACCAGATATTAAGACGTAGACATGCAATAACCATTCGGCAGTGACAGCGATGCAGTATGATATAAAATACATATAGTAAATGCGTATTCATTATTCTGTACGAATTGTAAAGATAATCGAAAAATCAAGTTGAAATAAAAAATGGTACAAATATGTGTATCATTGTTATACTGGAAGAAGTCGTCAAGTCGAAAAATGATTGTTTTGACCTAATAATGTAGTTGGTGGATTTTCGCAGGCTTTATCCTCTGGTAAAACAATCATTTTTTTCTATAATATTAAAATGTCACAGCCTATTAAGTCGACATTGAATATTTTATTACTGCCAAAACACATTCAACCGACTAAGGATTATTTGGCTGATCAGATTAAGTGTTTCTAAATATATTCTGATTCTGGAAAAAAACGTTAACAAGACTTACAGTTCCAGTTGCCCTAACATACTATCGTTAAATGTATATGAGAGATACAAACTTTAAAAATAATTATTCTCAAAACGGTCATTTTGAAATAACGCCTTCTGTCAGTATAAAGACAATATACGAGGCATTTATTTCCAAAGTGAATTTATTACACTTCAAAAATATTGTGGTAAATGCCAAAAAAACTGTTTACGGTGTCGATATAACATATTTTATCGTTATATCTATTGGTAGCGTAAAATACGATTTGCAATGTACTCGTAGATAACAAAAAAAATATGTAGTATCGACACCGCAAACAGTTATTTTGCATTTTCCACAAATTTTTTGAAGTGGAATAAGTTCACTTTGGAAATACCACCATCATATAAGATACTAATAAAATAAATGAACAAAGGAAAAATGTTCTATATTTTAATTAGTATGTATGTAACAAACAAAAGAGTAATTCTCTGTGAGGGAGTAATGCAATCAGCTCGATAATGAATATGAATTGTTTACCTATTGTATGTAGTTGTATGCATCAGAGAACCAATAAAATGCCATGCAGATATTTGAGGCTTGTATTTCCAAAGTAAATTTATTCCACATCAACAAATTTGTGGCAAATGCCAAAAAAGTGTTTACGGTGTCGATAATACATATTTTTTGCTATACCCATTTGTAGTGTAAAATACACGCCTCATTTGACATGTTGTTCAGAACAATGGAATCTAGAACTCACAAAAAAGTATTTGAAAGAATTCTAGTATGCACTGGAATGACACCGATAACAATACGAAAGATGCAGATATATAAAAAATATAATAAAAAGAGAAGCTTTTAGTGAGGGTGTGCAGTCAGCAAAGAACATGAAAGGTTTGTAGCGCCATGTTAACATGGCCGTCAATTAACCATTGAAACGTAAGTTTGATACTATTCTAAAAATGATCTAAATTGAAGAAAACTTGAAGATTCCCTCGGCGTAGTTACTGAACTTATTTGTACTCCGGAACCCTACAGTTATTAGTTGTGTGAGAAAGTAAGTGTATGGGAGAGTTCGGGATCTTACCTTGTCCTCTCGAAAACCTTGACAAATTTATTATTTCAAAAATTTTACGTTCTGCTTTCACACATAGTATAACTGTATGTACTTATATATAGATATCTGCAGTGTTGCATATATTACAGTATAATCGTACATATATTTTAATAAATAATAAACCTGAAAAAATAATCAATTATGCAATACCGTTTATTAAACGAGGTAGTCTAGTTTTATTATCAAAAGCGAAGTGAGGCTTACGTAGTTTTGTTTCGACGGCATTTAAATTATCTAATCCGTTGGACAGGAGCTTCCGTTTTCTCGCTACTTAGCGCGGATGCGTGGTCACAGTGACACAACTCAAAAGTCCACATTAATAACAATTTAAAATACTACCCAGTAGAGATTTTAGTGTGAAAATTCTAATACGATATACTGATATTGAATTAAGTTTTCGTAAATTAACTATCGGTAATGTTATTAGGAGCAATAAATATTAAGGAAAGAAAAAACTTGATTTGATATCATCATTTATTTATTACCTTATTTCTAGAGTATACTTAGTAACGGAAGCTTTTATAACTAACGCAATTAGAACAATATTGATATTAAAAAAAAAATAATAAAGATTTTAAAACGACCATCATATTTGTATTTGAAATTTATACAAAAAAATATATTATTTCATTTGACGCTATACACTGACGCGCCGTGCCAGTGTAGCGTTATAAAAATGACGAGTGTATTAGTTTGTTTAGTATTTTTTTTTAATCAGATATGCCCAGTAAAAATATTTTTTTTTTTATTTCATGGTGTCAGTACAGATATGGTAATCAATCGATTAATGCAATTAACAAGCTATACGCAGAAGAGAGTGATTGACTTTCGAGCCGCACCGTTACAGAGAATTGCTCTTTACGGAAACACTGGATCAAATTACATATCATAAATCAAGATTTAAAAAACACATTGATTAAGGGACACCGCATTTTGAGTGAGGGCACTACGAATCGCCCACTCGTTAATCGGAAAGCTTTATCAGCTAAATTAAACGTCAAATCATTTCAACAAACAACGGAGAGAAAACACAAAAGGTCGACTGATTACAAATTATCGCTGAACAATAGGACAGTTATGTGTATTGTTATCATTCACCTGTTCCACAGTGGAAATCAATTGTCAGCACGCGCTGTGCGAAATAATATCGACATTTTTCATATTATTTATACACACAATAATAAATTAGTCACAATTAATTGTTGCCCATTGTGCGGCGCTTCAGTGCATTGCGATGAATTACAGATTTTGACCGAGTTGACGTTTGTATGTCATTTTCTCCTATGAATATATAATCAACAAATTAGAAAACAATGTCAAAAGTTTCATAATTATTTGTACCGTTGTTTGGAAATTCAAAAACGTCAAACACAAACCAGCTCGTAGAACAAAAATATTATTACTGTAATCGGTTAGAGGAAAAGCTCTCGGATTTACGAGAGTTGAGCAACATGCTCTGGATTAACTTCACGAAATTAAAGAATTGTTTTATAATAAATCTAGAGCATGAATTTGTTTTGCATCTAAGAGAAAATTGTGATATACTTGAAAATAAACGTTATGTAGAGAATTGCCATATATATATATATATAATTGTAGGTGATTCGATTGCGCGTCATTCAAAAATGCATAGATTTTTACACGCTCATTTGGGACCACGATATGGTCCAAATTGATGGAGCTGATAACTGACAATTACTGCTCATAAAAAATCCTTCAAAGAAATCTCACATTGTGGAGATTAATTTGCTTCATTGCAGCCCGGATATGGTCAAAAGAAAAGTAAGGGTTACTTCACAGCATAACCGTTAAAAGAATTGAAAATATTGGCCGTTCTTAATCTCAAAATGTAGTTCTACGTTTACCAGTAATGATGCTAATACGACATGGAAATAATGGTTTATATTCATGAAATGTGTCTTACGAATTTACATATTTTACTTTAGTATGAATGAGTTTGGGCGTTTTTTTCAGCTTATTAGCAAGCTTCCGAAAGTATAAATTTATTTGTTAGTTCACATATTTAGCGCATGTCACCTCCAGTTATATTAGGTAAATAATTCATGGATATCAAATTTTCACGGTTATATAATTAACACTTCCGGGATATTTTTATTTTGTAAATGAATTGGAGATCGAATTTTTTTTAATTCTGTAAAATTATATTTTTAAGCATTATGGGAATACATTGCAATATAATGCATATTTACATCAAAAATATCATTCATTTGAATATATAGATTTTTACGCACACGCGCGTTCAAACTTTCAAAATAATTTCGAGCGGACGTATTTCTACGTCCATACCTTAGAAAGGTTAATGTATCATCAAAAAATAAATTATCGTTAAAATTAAATTTAACAAGCATTTACTCATACATATAATGATTCATCAGAAATTATTCGAAATTGATCGTTTTTATATTGTACAAAGTAGACTTGTCGAATATCCACACACAAACGATTGAACAAGTTTTTTGAGTGCTCATCACTAACACTCCAGTCTACGCAACCGCAATTATGCGTTGTCGCCTTACTGACACTTGCAAGAAAGGCGAGTATTTCCCCACTACATATAACTATAAGCATGTTTTTAGTGTAGCCGCAAGGTACGGTAAGTAGCCTTATGCACGATAGTATAAAGACTATAATTAAAAAATAAAGAATGATGAAACGATTAAAAAACTTGAAATCATAAAATATGTACGTAGTCGGATATACGCAATGGCAATAATGTCATCCTGTTTTTACATTACATGTCAGTACCCTAGAGCCGAGATGTATTGCCGACCAAAATTGTCAAAACTAACTTTTTTTATTAAACGTCACAAATTTGTCTCGTCTATACTTACTGTAAACAGTATTCCTATATCAAATATTTCCTGAGATATTGCGTTTTAAGAATAATATGTGAATGTACACAACTAAATACACGTTCTGTCATAAGGAATTAAGCCGAAAATGCCGAATTATTATCGAAATTCAGCTTTAGATTTTGAAAAAAGAACGATCTAATAAGTTTGTGTGGAAAGGAAAAAAGCATTAACCCTCAATTTTAATCATTTTTTTAATAATCAGATTAGGAATATAAAACACCAATTTATTCGTCATCATGCACTTCAAGTTTGTGTTAATGTGACTTCAAGTTTGTGTTTTGTGTTTCGTTTTTAGTGCATCCTGTAAAGTTTGTTAGACGAGGGTTAATCCCTTTTGCCTACACACGGTCGATAGTGTAAATTGAATTTTTAAGACGTTCTGCTCTCATGTATTTTCTGAAATTGATTGATAAAAACCTATGATTTTGTTTTATAATGTTTTAATATGTACACAAATTTGAAAAGTTCTTTCCCAATATTAGATGTATATTAAAAAATGTATGTGGCAGGCACACTGCCTCATTATCGACTCATTATTACTAGATTAATTACTGTTGTTTCAAACTGACCGCTACAGCGAAACTGTCTTAAGAATTTTAAAAGCATATACGTCATGAAATGAAAACACCAGGTTAAATTTGATGCAAATCGAAGCATGAAACATAAAAAACTGACAATGACACATTTCGGCCGTGTAGCGAAATGTTTAGTAGTTCATTCAATGCGGAAAGAGTCAAAAGTTTTAAACTTACATGTTGTGTTGTGTTCGCGCGTTGCACGCTCCGATCGTGACATGTTTTACATAATAAAATAAAATCAAGAATTAATAAATCAGTTTGCGCGAGGGCCTTGCTTGCGATGCGAGTTCGAGACGGCCGTGACTTTCGCCGAAATAATAATAGTATCCTGTGAACGACCCAGAACCAACTGACGGCGAGCTGAAAAGCATACAAACTAAACCCAATACGTTCACTTCGAGATATAAGCTCAGTACAATGTTTTCTTTAGATTTCTTGATCTTTCAAACATAACACCGTGACCCGCCCCCACCCGAGGCTTCTTACCGTTATATATTAGAAGAAAATTATTCAAGAAGCCCAGTGTTAATAGTAAACACGAAATCCTTGATTTTCTTTAGTGCTTCAAGTATTCTACAAAATATTGTATTTTCGAATGCCTACAAATTTTTTTCTTGTTTAGTGTTGTATTCATACATAACTATAGGTTATAGAGTCATGTAATAAGCCAGGAATTAAGTTTTCTTCGATATGATTTTAGACTCAAATTTACCTCATAGAAAGCAGCGTTTCAACTTTTTAGTCAGGTTTTAAGCTCTAGGCATACCTAATTCTAACTGAAGATATTGATTGATTCTCAAGTACTTATCATCTATCATTACACTATTAAACAAAGATATATCGTTATTTCATATAAATCTATAGGAAATATCAGCCAATGGGTAAAACAGTGAAGTCGTTTCGAATGTGGAATTGGTCACTAACACTTCTACATGTGGGCTATTGTTTCGAGACATTATTAAATACTGTGTTATAAATATTTTGAGTAAATATGTTTTTAATATGCGCACGATTCTGTGGTGTGATCTGAAAAGGTTTTCTACCCATGCGCCAGTAACGCTGCGGCCGAGTGGCCGGGCTAACTGTACATTTGTTTCATTTTACCTCCATATTATTCGACAATAATGATGATTTACATACATTCCGTACAAGCTGAGAGGGCACATTTTTATGGCCAAAAACAATGAATGAGTATGAAAGTGGGAACAAAAGGGAGACAATAAAATGAAATGCTGCAAACTGAAAGCAGCGGTGTCGCATGTAATTCATTGGCTGCGGTGTACAATGTAAAGGAAAAAAATACATTCGGTCCAAACTTTTGGAATACGTACAGCACCTGTCGTTGAAAAAATATGAAGAAAAAAAGTTTTCGTCGACGCTTTAAAATTTTTGGTGTAAAATCACCGCCACAGCTTTATTACCGTGGTTTTCCAGCATAGGTACTTTACGATATTAGGAGTGGTAGCATTTTGAAAATATCTCTTGCTAAGAAGACCTATGATGCGTTTAGTTTCAACATCAGCTGCAGTGGAAATTACAGTGCAGAATTCAACAAGCGCATTTCTACTCGTGCACGTTAAATATTTGGGTTATTTTCTTCATAAAAATTCAATGATTTTACGTGAATTGTATGTACGTTTTTTTATAAAAAAAAAACTACGCCATCAGGAGGGCCGCTATAGGGGGAACTGCCGCAAACGGTATAGGATAACTCTTTATAAGGCGGCACGCTATAGGGGGGTTTACTGTATTTAGTTGTGTACATTGTGATTCTTGAATAAAAGCACTTTTCAAAAAACGGAGGATTACGCCCTTTTACCTAAGCAGGGTCGATATGTATACACGCGTATATTATAAATAAAAATTATGTTTGAACATACAGAAATACATTAATAAAATAATTGCATAAGAACTACTCCTAACCGCTCCTTTCATTATGAATAATCCTTGACCGTTTATGATTCATGTATTAATAGGAAATATTACACATTAGTGTTTCGATGAATAATCACCTGACTCAAAGCTCCGATTATTATTTGGACGAAGCGTTAACATACCAATCATCATGATTTATTGATAAGATTTACAAAAAAAAAAAAAAAAACTTTTCCCGTATATATTTTAAAAACAAATTATTTCATACAACGACTACAGAGCAAAGATATCACGTCAAATATACATTTGTATCAATAAATCAAGTTATTAGTTAATGACATGAACGGTGGGTAATTATTTAGAACAGAAACTGATTTGGTATAAATCTGTCTGTCGGAAGTAAAATTCCCACGAATAATAGAGCCAGTGTTTAT
>JAPMAE010000259.1:12578-29386 GCA_036584705.1 Rhyacophila sp. 25_7 | reverse complement strand
AAAAGAAGACTGGTCTACAGCGTCATCGGCATATTCAAGTATTTAAAATCGTTTCGATAAAGACTATTCTAAAAACATCAATAGCACCGCAAATAATTTTTCTGATAATTCTTTATAAATATCAATAAACTCATTATTTTAATCGAGTTTTTGATAAATCTAAACATATCAAATGCAGAGAGCAGTGGTTTTTTTTTTTTTTTTGAGTATTGTCTTGTTTTGGAGAGTTAATGAAAACCCGAAATAGAGTATCAAAGTTTGGATCTGTGTAAGGATACTACTGATGCATTGTATAAAAAAATATAATCTTTACGTATTTTTAGGCATGAAAAAAGCAACTTCATATTATTAAGGGTCTCACAACATAAACGCATCTTTATTGTGCAACATTTCTTATAAATTTATCAAATAAATATTTGTGTAAGCAAAAAGGTACTTTGATTTAACAATTGTGTTTGGTGAGTAAGGCCAACAGATCCTAGACTTAGTTCAAATGCTTCTATTGATAATCATCTTAAAAGTTGATCAACTTTTTCTTACATTGAATTAGAATACGAAGAAGACGCGATCTTACTTTCGTATTCATTTATTTATTGCCACAAACTTCTGTCTGATGAGATCAAATTTATTTCAACCAAGCACATTTTTTCTATTATTTACTAAATTAACTAAAAAACAATTATAATTAACAATTGCAAGAAAGAACTGAAAAAAGAAAGTACAGTTGGAAGATTTTTTTCAGTGCTGGAATTCTTATAAAAAATAGTAATAAAAATAACACATTATAGCAGTAAAAAGATTTTGTTTTTATTTAACGCAACTTAAACATTTTTTGTATTTTATAAAAATTGACAGGTACATATAATTGAAGTATTTTGTACGGAGAAGGTAACTAGGTACTGGCTGTCGAGATGTTTCGTGGTCTGATATCCACTAAAATTTACCATCCAAGGTGTGGATGTACATCATGAGGATGGAGTGCTGGTATGAGTTGAACAGCTGGTTGGACGTAAACGGGAACTGGTACTAGCACGGATGGTTTGTAAACGGGTTCTGTAAATAAAACAAACGCAATACTTAAAATGTTGACAATAAAGATATTAAATTAAAAATAGTTGATACATGCTGATGTAAAACGGTTTAGACATATTTACAGTAGTAAAACATAAATAAATATTGTAGCTTAATTAGTTTGTAACGAGGAGAATCTTTACATAAGAGAAGTATTCATATTTATATTTTTATCTACTTGATAATTGAAATAATAATACACTTCAATACTTATTTCATTAAACTATATTTAAAAAATTATATTAAAAATATCGGAATAAATAAAAACGGTATTTGTTTAAAAAATATATTGTGTTGAAATGATAATATTAAAACTGCGTTGTTATTTGAATATGTTTTTCCAGTAATTAGAGTATTTCAATACTTTAGAATATTTCAAATAACTTTATGTTTTTTGTCAAATATTACATTGTTAGGACAAAATTAATTGGAATAAAAAAACTAGGTTCATCTGCCAAATTTTCTTTGTGTTTATTTGACGTATAAGACTTTTAAGTGTGAATACTAATATTTTATAGAGTAATTATTAATAGATTACCACATTTTTTTACAAATAACAATTATTCATCATGGTTTGACAGAAGATTACTTGATAAAGAGATTGCATGCTTTAGATTTATAACTTGTATAAAAATCGATTGAAAAATTAAAAAATAACGATTTCATATTTTATTCAAATGTTGTCACTGGATATTTTTTGGTATAATTTAATGAAAAAACGTTAAGAATCCAAAACGTTTCAAATCTAATTCAGTAGGTGACGCCAAAATAATTTTAAAGCACTTCTTACATGTGAATAAAATAAATTATCCCCTTAGGTAAAATATTATTTCAACGCTTGTTGATTATGTATGGTAAATGACTTCATTAGCATTATCAGCAACCTATGCTTAATGAGAATTGATTGCATGTTCAAAATCATCAAAATATTTTACACTTCTAAATTACATAGTGTTCATAGCCTAGATTTCATCTTTTGTTATTTTTACACCTAGCTCAGTCTTACTCTGACGGATGAGAAATATTAGGTAATATAATGAATCGTAAACATTGAAGAAATACTTTGAGGTTATTTATACGTAGAATGTATATTTATACATACATATTTTATATACATGTTAAATATTTACCGTATGGGTAAGCAGCGACTGCTACTACCATCATCTCACGAAGAAAAAGAAGTGGAAGAACTGTTGAGAATATTAAATGAATAGTAAGTCGTATATTAATGTTATAACAATGAACATATATAAAAAATCTAAAATAAATAAAATATAAAGAGACATTAATTTGAAACTGATAAATGATATTACAATTTTTCATACTTATTGCATAAAACATACATACTAAATAATGGTCATTAATAATCATTATAAGATATTTTAAATTAAGTTTTAATATACAACAATTTGTACTAAATTAACTTCATCTTTAAGGGAAATTGACGAGTTTTACTAAACCAATATCATTTAAGAAAAAAAAACTTTCATGCATTAAAAATGGATATTATAGTAAAAAATATTTCTGTATATTCAAAAAATATTTTATATTTAATAACCTTTGTGTTGAAATTAAAAACTATTAGAATATATGAGAACAGATTTTTTTTTTATCTGAAAATTTAAAGAAACTTACTATATATTCTCAATAATAGTTTAAAACATATATTTAGTTAACACTGAAAAGATTTCAGTTTTTTTTAAATGATATTAAGATTAGTACGAATAATTTTAAAATTATTAATTCGAATGTTATAATGTCAAAGTCATTCATTATAAAATTTGAACTTACGTTCATTTCGAGGTTTGATAATGTTTCAGTACAAGCAAATAATTGAACTGATACTTTTTTTGTACTTTTTTCTATTTATAGGTATTTGTTTTCAATACTATTTCAATCACATAACAATTATTTATTAAAATCTAAATTTATATTTCATTTTAGATTTTCATCTTTTGCGATAACACTAATAATGACTATTATGCAATTTATTTTCTCCGAAGTTTTCGTGATGAGTACGTACATGTTTATGAATTAAGGACCGGTTTATTTAGAATTTTATTGATGAGTTCAACATAATTAGAGAATATCAGACTTTAAGTGACCTGACACCGTTAATTTAAAATGTGAATGATGTAATTTGATAGTACAAAATAATACTAAAAATAATTTTGTAACGAATTTATTTGATAATCACAATGTACACAATTAAATATACGTTCTGTCAAAAGGAATTAAGCCAAAAATGTCGAATTATTATCAAAATTCAGCTTTAGATTTCGAAAAAAAAAACGACCTACTAAGTTTGCGTGGATAGAAAAAAAGCATAAATTCCTAATTTTAATAATTTTTCTTTCATATTTTTTTTAATTATCAGATCATGAAAATAAAACACCAATTTATTTGTCATCATACATTCCAAGTTTATGTTAATGTGATGTTGACTAAAAATTATTAAAAAAATGTTTTTTGTGCCTACTGTAAAATTTATTCTGTGAGGGTTACCCCTTTTGCCTAAACACAGTAGATACGTATGTATGTATGTATGTATGTTGAAAATATATTGTCATACAGAAATCATCATTCATTTATAAATATTTTACCTAGAATACATCTTTAAATTGTGTTACTATTTCAATATTAGAGTTATATTAAATAAAAGTTGTAAGCCTACAATTCCATTCAATGAAAATAAACTCGTATTTTTACAGTTATTATTATAAAATAGAGCCTCTTTTAATTCCATGCAAATGTTTGGGACTGTACTTGGTCAAAACTAAATACCACCTATTCAATGCTTGCATACTGAGGGTGTTTCTTTATGGTACCTAATCATGGTACCCCAGAAAATCCCAAAATAATAATTTATTATGACTTTGTAGGCAACAACGTGCTGAGAATGTTTGAATTGCACATCTCAACTGGGCATGCATCTTTTTTAAAACCGTATAGTCCCGGGAGAACATTGAATACGGTGCACATGATATATTTGACGGAACTAAAGGAAGCTGGCATGATATGGAAGGATGCTAACTGACTGACCAGTGAAAAGGACTCATAGAGGCAATTTGTGTTATCCATACACTCCGCTTAAAAGACATGACGCCGTCGAAGCGAATGAATTTTCATAGATGCGGCCTTTTTGTTTTACTACTACGGTATTTCAACACGAAAAGGTTCCACACTCCTACTGTATGGTTAGTATCTGTGACTGTATCAGACATAGCTTCTTTTAGTCATATTTATTTATACTTGTTTAAATTTTTGAATATATCTGTATTCAGCTAAGTATTTTTGGATTTAAGTAGGGTGGAAATAATATATCTGCCATCTTTGTATATATAAATAGGTACATTATTTGATATATGATCACTACGATCACGGTCTTTTCGATCTTTATGGTGACAATTTTTATATATAAGAGCGTATTTGGAAAACATTTATTATTTTTTACGCTAGGATAAACAGCTGACAAAGCCATAATTTTTAACTCTTACAGCTAAAACACGAAACGCATTTTGATACAAATGCCTGTTTTGACAAGCCAACTTTATAATAGTATCAATATGTACGATTTATTAACCCACCACGTTTTTAAAACCTTTCAATTGTATACTGTGGCGTAAAGAACATGAACCACTCTACAAAAAAAATGCCAAGAGTATCCCAAGAAGAACTTTTCAAAACTTTGGTGTAAGTGCACAAGAATGTGGTGAAGATTCCTACTGTCCTAATTTAATACCGTACGACGTTGCAGATTTTTTAAAAGCTAAGGAGTTATCTCTTGTGGAAACCATGTCGCTAAAGCCGCCCGTTATGACTGACTTCTCAACTGACATATGAGGATACTTCCAGAGGATGTGATTAGTATCTTGCGTTTTGCCACATAGTCCCTATTCTTGAAACTAAGCTGACAGAGTTTGAAAGCAAAACCACCTATCCGGTTAAGAACTGAGAAATTCAATGGTCTGGAGTCAGTTTGATTATCTTCACGCTATATAATGTCTGGAAAAATAAATATGTTTGCCTTATCAATATATACATGCTTGATAACTAATTGTAAATTGAGATCATTACTAGTTTTTCATTATTAAATTTAGAATTTTATCTTACCATTAAATGGTGATGCCAATATGGAATGCATTTAACTACGAATGTGTTCGAGAAAATCATTTCGTGTATTAGAATATTCCATTTATTATTTTATCATTGATGTATTTTTGGAACAATATAAATTAACTTCAAATATAACATCGGTATACTGGCAGAAGGGGTTAAGTGAAAAAAGACTGTTTTGAATTTTTTTTATTTTTATATTTGAGTCTCTTACATACATTTAAACATACTACTCTTATGTTAGAGCAACTAAGACTGTAAAGTATAGTTGACACATTTTTCCAGTATAAGAATACTCTTAAAAATACTTAACCTGATTAGCCAAATAATCCTTAATGTATTTAGTGTGTTTCTCCAAAAATAAAATATTCAATATTTACTTAATATGTAGTGACATTTGAATATTACAGTGTGACTACAAAGAAAAGGGCTAAGCTTGTTTTATCAGATAACAGAAAATGCAAAAATGTACCAAGCGCATCTATCAGATGTAATTATCACAACGGGCATTTTTTGAATTAACGCCGTTTGGCCAGAATACATAAAATGTGTATACCGCAAATATATAAAGTATGAAAACCACTCGGTTTTATCCTAGCTGTATGGAATTTCCAAACACAGAAACCGGAAATACAAATATTAAAGTCTGCATTTCTATGGCACTATTTTATTTGTAGTTAATGTTGAGAGTTATAAATCTAAAATTTCTATAATATAATAATGCTCACCACATATAGAATTGAATATTGAAAATATCACAGTTAACCTAAAAATGACAACTATTACGTTGCTATTATTTACCGTTTCAAAGAAGTTCTTGAGATAAATGGACAAAAAATTAGATGATTGGATTGTCTGTTTTATATTATTCTTTTTTTTAATCATATTTGCTTCGAAACAAACAATATGAATTTCCACAATTTGAAAGATTTTTTACTAGTCAATAATTGTCAATTAACAACTATCCTGGCTACTATACAAATGAATAAACATTTGAAAATTTTTGCAACTAGCACATGCCCGAAACCCATGACTCCCGCTTGGTAGGCGTAAGTGCTATCCATTAGCCTAACGAGAACGGCATGAGTCGTGTTTACTATAGTTCTTTAGTTATAAACTTATCACACGTCACTCGTTCGTTATGTCTACATAATCCATTATCACTTGATCTGCATTTTCATGTACGCGATGATATTTTGTTGCGTCTAAAAAACATGGCTACCATCCTCGGAGGCGTCACTTTGATACCTTCTACGAGAACTAAAAAGAAATCAAGAGGTGGTAAGCAAACTAGTCATTGAAACTGCCCTCTCTCTCTAGTATAAGAGATGGACGGCATCCAGCTTTAGACGACGAACGCACCTGTTTTTATCGGATGTGAAATGGAAGTACGAGGTAAAAAGACTCACATCCACGGATTGGATCAGTTAATTTCTGGCTCGTCATCGCAAATTCGCGGCCAAGCTCTTTGAGCTTGGTGAACTAGTAGATAGGCCAAACTGCAGATGCGGTTACAACTACCAGATTGCTGAATATATTTTGTGGGAGTGCCCGCTTATGCATTCATAACGTACGGAGTTGTTTGCCGGGATCCGCTCTTCACAGGGGTCATACAAGGCACGCGGACATGGTATCCGCCGAGGCCAACTTTAAGGCTTTTAGTGAATTTGCGGCATCTTACTGGGAACAATTTTGCGCAGACTTCCAAAATCACTCATCGGTCACAAGCCTGGGTAGCCGGGATGACTGGGACGTCAACACTATGGGACGCATAGCTTACCTCATGCCACTAGGGACTGAATGACAAGGTATACTTCCACTGATTCTTTCCTCTAATTTTTTTAGCACACTGCGCATGGTGATAGGCCCGTGCAACTTTTGTACGGTAGGTTTAAATTGCAAATATGGGAAATAAAAAAAAATGCTTTTGTGAAGCGTCAGACAGGCGACCACGCATTATACTGGCGGGTCAGTGGTGGGGGTTTTTCAAAAAATCTGTTCATGTAAGTTTTTGTGCTCTCAAAGTTTTGACTATATTAGAAGTAAATCGATCAACAAGCTGCTTCTTTCTTTAACAGTTTAAGTTTTTTCTTATTTCATTGTCAGACTATGTTTTACATTCATACAGAACCGATAATATAAATCGTAACATGAATTGAACTTAATGAGTTCTCTCAATAATATAATACATGAATGTATTGCTACTATTAGATTGCACATGTTGTATTTCGTGTTTCATATG
Organism: Rhyacophila sp. 25_7; assembly: GCA_036584705.1. NCBI lineage: Eukaryota > Metazoa > Arthropoda > Insecta > Trichoptera > Rhyacophilidae > Rhyacophila > Rhyacophila sp. 25_7. The sequence continues at coordinate 21,957 of JAPMAE010000259.1, read as the reverse complement.
TGACGTCGGAAATGACTGAAATACCATAGATTTCTCTGAATTCATAATACTTAGTTTTGGTTTTAAACAGGTCTGAATAGCCAACGGGTTTTCAGTGATAAAGAGTCAGCGCAAAACCGGTGTGGTTATATCTCCAAGAGATTCGTTTGACAATTTTCATTTTAATCATTGGATGCCTAAACGAATGTTAATTTAATTTTAAATTTTAACAGGTTTGGTTTGTTTATGAAGTATTTACTCAAAGTTCAGGAATAAACAATTTTTTTGAGGCGCAAAATAATTTTTATCTCATAAAAAATAGCCCACAGCCACGTGTCCAATTGTGAGTCTATCGGTCGTGAGTTCGATTCCGCAGCTGGTTTATAAAATGTCAAATGTTTTTCATTGGTATTTGTAGCCATGGCATGAATCAAAAGGTTGAATTAATAATGAATATACGGATATTATTCGCAAAAAGTATCTCCAAGTCTTCTCAATTCTTGGAAAATTAACTCGATGAAATATATACTTGTTAATATTTATACTATGAAAGTGTCATATGTCAAATTAACACAAAGTAAAAATCGATAACAACAGTATTATGATTATTACTTGTTTTATATTAATTGATATAAAAAATTCTGATGCATGGCATACTGCATGGTGATTAGCGTTAGTGATTAGTTTCTTTTGAGTAGCTCAGTATGCACACGACCTTAGGCTACTCAACCTGTCGACTTATTTTTCACTTTAATCACCCAGTTCCTCATCTGACTGATTACGATAACGTTTTGTTATAAAATAATTGTTTTTCAACATATGGTGAACGTTAAAAATTTAGCATGTGAAATTTGGAGTAATTTTGCAGCAACAAATAATCAACGGTCAAAATATCTTTCAAGATATGGATGAACTCAAAATCTTCTTTGTATTATATTTCTTCTTTAATAATAGTAGTAATAGTAACTCATCATTAGAATCATTACTTAAATCATTATTCATAGCCCACGAAAAATATGATATTTCACCATCCGTAGTCACACAGAAAACTACCTATTTCGATCACTTTTGAGTAGACCACGTGCGCGGAACTGCATCACTAATGAATTTAGTGACCGAGTAGCAATTTCAATAAAAAACCACTTCCGTTTCTTTTGAGAAGCTCTGTATGCAATGGACCTTAGTTTTAATGATCATATTATAGTGAAGTCCTTGCGTTTTCATGATCAAAATCATAAAAAATATTCAAAGTTCTCTAGCAAACTACATTTTAAAAGTCACGTATATTTGTGCAAGCGTTATTTCTATGTGTCACTGATATTAACTTGAAACAAAAATATGATACAGCAAATATATTGTTCATATTCTGTGACATTCGCATAGTTGTAGGTAATATCGAAAGGTCATCGATAGGTCATTAAAATTTTGGGGGGATTTCCACAAATTCTACGTTTTGTAAATATCATATAGTGATATTTCCGTCTATATACGTATATACTTATGCGTTGGTCTTAGATGTAATCAAAACAAAAACAAGTAATCAGCCGACCTTCAAGTGGTTAGTGATTTGTTTATTTAGTTAGCTGTTTTTTATGGGAGGTGCCTTATCGATACGGTCGGTAAATTGATTGATAGTAGACTTTGGTAAATAAAATAAATACATGTATTAAAAGCATCTTTGACAATAAATAACATATTAAGTCGTAAATTTAAATATTTACTGAGCAATAAAAAAAGAATTAAAATTAAAAAACGCAGCTAATATTGTAAATTAAACTATCAATACAACATAACATATATATTTATATAAATATTAATTGTCGGTCAGCAACATGGTTATTTGGAACTCAGTTCAATTTTAGATAATCTTTCATTAAATACCATTTGTAATGTTGATAACAAACAAATATGTATATTGTCAGTATAAATAGTTTTTCGGCGTTTGCCATAAATTTGTGGAAGTGGAATATGTTCACGTTGGAAATACACACCTAAATTGACAATTATTACATTAATTAATTTTCTCTACTGTCAATCTTTAGTAATTTAATTTGAAAGAAGAACAGCATTTTATACAGTATAGGGAAAAATGTATAAACAAAACTCACGTTAACTTTTTGTAATAAATGAAAAATGTTGCAACATACGAAACTGGTAGTGATTTTTTTCTCTAAATATATTTTTAGAAAAACATATAAAAATCGTGTTATTCTTTCAAATTATTACTTATAAAATACCTCCAAAGGCAATCTTTACAATATTCAATCTCTTCTCAAATTCAATGATCTATCTAAGGGTCGTCCATAAACCACATAACGTTTTTTCTTACTTTTTTTACTCCTCCCTTCATGTAACACCATGTAGACATTCAACTTGATCTCTTTACCTTCCTCTAAAAAGTTACATAACTTTCCACATTAACCAATTAAGTGCCAGAAGCGAGGTACCTCGCACAACTCGAAACTTAGTTTGCTAGACTTCAATGTTTTGGATGATTTTAAATATAAAAGTACAGAGATATGAGTATAATACGGTCATTAAAAAGTAATGATAAATAAATATTTAATATACTTTTAAGAGAAATATATAGGTTCTATTTTTTTTGCTTAAAAAATCACAGCTTATCAGGTTGTGACATTATGTCTGGCACAGAAAAATATATAGGAATGCAATTTATAATCTCCTACTATCCACTTTTTGATAGGGATGACACTTTTTCAAATAACAATAAAAATTAACCCACCCTACCCGCTATGTAAACGTTGGTGAACGACCTCTTAGGCCGGATGTATATAATTTGTTTTATTTTATTTCAAAACGTGCCACATACTCGTATTTAAAATGTAAAAATACTTTATAATAGATGTTTTTTATCACGATAAATCGACGCATATATAAATGACCTTTGCGTATATTTAAAAAAACGTTTTTCAATTAAATGAGTAAGATGCAACTCAGAATTCAAAATAATTTTACCTGTAGTTTATAGTCCTAACGTTTTTTTTGTTTTAATATGACAAAATCTTCTTAAATTTAAGTAAATTCTATTTCATATATGTATATAATCATGTTAAAATAAATAAATATTTTGTAATGAGTATTATTATTTTTACAGCTCTCGAATGTGATACTATACTAGTATTGTAAAAATAGTTCAAGCAAACATATTTAATGAGTTGACATTTGAAGAATAAACGAAAACACGAAAGATTTTAATATTGTTCAATAAATCGTTTTATATGTATTCATTTCACGAAAACACAAATGAAAACAAGACATTTTGCTTTTACCCAAAATTAACATAACCTGCCTTATTATTGTCAGAAAATGACATAGAGGATATGATTTTAAGAAAAATTTATAAAAACATAACATAAATTGGCGCTACAATTCATTCAGGTCCATGGCCAACTGCACAGCTTCCCTTTAATCCTCTCTCTCTCTCCAGTCATTCACGATCGATATGTTTACATCTTTAGTGACGTTATGGTTATACGGAATGATCGACAAGTCGAGAACCTACTCAAGTTGCTGCCTACTGGAGTTTCTTCAAACACCTTTTTAAAAGTTCTAGATTCATCGTATCTTACAACATGACCCGCCCATCTGAGTCTCTTTGCCTTCAAAACATTTACTATAAATCCTTGATTTTCTTCAACTGACCCAAGTATTCTTTGAAGTATTTTATTTTCGAATACTTGCATTGCCTTTTCTTGATTCTCCGTTAGGCCCCAAATTATATATCCATACAGAATTATAGGTTTTGCGGTCACAATATAAACCCGAAATTTTGTTTTCTTCGAGAAGATTTTGAACCTGAATAGACTGTTCAAAGCGAAAAACGCAGTATTTCCAGTCTGTAATTTGCTTGCGAGCTCCAAGGTCATTTCATTCTTTTCAAGTCTTTTCAAATGTGTACATTCCCACCAACATGTTTCCTTGTGGGCCAGTTTTTCTCGCCATTTTTAAGTATTTTGTCTTCTCTTTTAGATTTATTTTCCTTGCTACATCTTCTAGAGGCGTGAAGATATCATTGAGGTGCACCTGACTGTCACCAAGCACAATAAGATCATACGCATATCCCAATATTTTGTGGGCGCCATTGAGACTGCCACCCGTTTCTCTTACAGCATTCTGAAGACCCAAGTTAAAGAGTATTGGTGATACAGAGTCTCCTTGTTTCAATCATGCTGTCACTTTGAAGGATTCCAATACATTTCCCTGAATATGTGTCCTACTTCCATAGGGTATGCACGCTCACCGTATTGATTAATTTTATGTACAATATTTATGTACATATATACAATTTTTTTCATTATATAAATGCCATCGAATGAATAGACTAAGTTGACGACAATTTCTACATATTTAAAAACTTTTCACAAGTTTATATATTTCTATGCAATATAACAATCATTATTATAATTGAAAATATGTTTTACGATGTTTTCAAATACTTTAAATTAACCTACATATTTATACAATAAATTCAAATATATATTTATTAATATACAATTATAAACGTTGAATACTATTTAGGTTTATGAAAATATAAATATTTCAAAACATTTTTTTAAGAACATATTAAACAAAACTATTTTCAGGTTATTTAGTTGAAAACTACTCAGAAATTTAAAAAAATATACTTTGTGAAAATAAAAAGATTGATCGTCAATAAAATGAACTATTTTAATCAAAAAATATTTTGAAGCCTTGAATTTAGATATTTACATTATTATAACACGCTTAATTTACATTACATTAGAACAAACTTGTATCGGTATGTTTATTTATTCAGTACCTTCAGAAACTTGCTAAATATGAAATAAAAATTGAACTAAATTAAATCGTCATGACTTATTGCGTGTATTTTGAAATACCAATGGTAACAACGTAATAGTTATTAGCTACGAGTATATAAGGTTTTAGCTAGCTTGCGTGGCTCAGTAGATATATTATCTGTTTGTGAGTCATAAATTTGATCCAGTAACTGGTTCAATTTTATAATAATTTTTGTTTATTTGTAATTGTAGTCAGGATATGAATACAAAATATTAGAACGTTTATTTACTTAAAAAGGTTGAAAGTAATATTGGAATAAATAAATTTATGTAAATTATTAATGCTTTGCCACGAAAAAAAATAAATCACAAAGAAATAATATTGACCCTAAGCAAAAAAGCTAACCCTCAGTATTTTGAAAAGTGCTTTTATTTGAAAATAATCACAAGTACACAACTAAATACATGTGCTGTCAAAAAAAAATTAAGCCGAAAATGTCAAATTATTATAAAAATTCAACTTTAGATTTTCAAAAAAGAACGACCTACTAAGTTTGTGTGGAAAGAAAAGAAACATTAATCCTCAATTTTAATAACTTTTTAAATTTTCAGATCAGAAAAATAAAACATCAATTTATTGGTCATCATGCACTTCGAGTTTGTGTTAATGTGATGTTGACTGAGAATCATTAAAAAATGTTTTTGTGCCTCTTGTAAAATCTGTTCAATGAGGTTAATCCTTTTTGCCCAAACATGGTCGGTAAAATAAAAAATAATAGTAAAGTATAAAAAATTGAAACTTTATATGTAATTTTACAAAAATGGTATCGTATTATCGCAGTTCGTAGATGTATGGGAATATTAAGTTTTCTTTTTTAATGTTAACCGACTAATATGTAAAATCGTTCAATTTCAGCTCAAGTTTTTTATTACTTGCAAATGTATTGTTTCAAAAATTATGGCTGCTTTGATGTGCGTTCATAGTTATTATAGATTGCCAGTATTTTTTAATATTTTCATAAACGCTCTGAGTAGAGCTCTGATTTTTGAATCTTCAGCAATAAAAAAAAGTGTCTAACACATTATCGATATCCTGTAATACTAGAATATCAACTAAAAACCCCTAGAGTCCAGCAACTGTAACTAACACAATAGCAAAAATCTATATTGGTGTGGTTTTCGAAAAAATACATCATCTTATTTTATATGGAATGCACCAGTCACAATTTTCGGATTTTAAGATGTTTTACCGACGCACAGAAGATAAGTTTCCGTTGACTTTTTTGACAAAAAACGGAATATAACCAGTTTGGAAATTATAAAAGGTGGTATAAAGTGTTTTTCATTTATTCTTAAACAAGACACCCTAAAACAATAACGTATCTTTGTTTTAGTTTCAAAGTAAATACGATTAAGGATATTTCATCAACTATGAATAAGGTAACTATTGATATTGTTTTTTTTTATAGATTTATGTCTAATTTTATGGTATATTTTAAATTAACATAACAAAGTTATTTTTTATGTAATAAGTTAAATTCTTAAATGTATATAGATCATATTAAACATCATTTTCTTTATTACATAATGTTATTTAAAATTGTCAAATATAATGTTTTTTGTTGTTAATCTAGTACAATCGCAATAATTCTATGATTTAAACATAGTCTGAAATGCAGTTTTTTTAAAAATCTTATATTCATCCCAAAAAAATACCCACCTAAATACATGTGTTCTCAAAATAAATAAAATCGAAAATGCCAAATTATTACAGTTATCAAAATTCAGCATTAGATTTTGAAAAAAGAACGACCTATATGGTTTGTGTGGAAAAAAACAGTTAACTTCAATGTTAATGTTTTTTCTTTAATAAAGTATTTCATTATAAGATCAGAAAAATAAAAAAACAAATTTAATAGTCATCGCGCACATCAAACGTGTGTTAATGTGACTTGAGTAAAAATCATTAAAAAACGTTTTTGTGGCCCCCATAAAATTTGTTCTATGAAATTTAATCCCTTTTACATTAACATGGTTGATATAACATTATTATTTTTTCTATAAAAGCTTTTCAAGTATGCTTTTTATCTAGTTTTGTTAAAAACAAATATTTCGAAATAATAACCCAGTTTTATATTATTTAGTAAGAAGAAACAAGAAAAAAATGTAGAAACATATAAAAATGATCTTGATTTTTTGAAATATGTGTACTGTGATGAAAATAACTTAAATATATAAATACAACGAAATATCTACGTTAAATCAGTAAACATATTATCAGGCTATAATAATTTGAGGTGCGGATTTGATTTCGTCACTAGTTGAATTAAAAAATATATCATTAGTATTTGTAGCAAAAATCTGAAGCCTAAACAGTTGAAATAAATTATATTTTTCTTAAAAAAACTGAAAATTTAGAACCACGTATGTATCACTGCACGGTTTTATAACGAATAAACATATTTTAAATATTAAAATAATAACAAAATGATTTATGTACGAGTATATGAATAGATAAAAGTATATTTTTTAATAAAGTTAAATAATCATGATTTACTCGTATGTCAGATTTATTGATACTGTCGAGATTATTTGAATTTATTAATTTTGAAAAAACACTGCAAACCAGTATTATAAAATGTACTTCAATAACTATTTATTTGACCTTGTAAAGATCAACAAGGTTCAATTAAAAAGTAAACAAATAGTAATAAAAACAGTAGCCTTATCGATTTCGAATGTTTTCTACGCATCATAAAGTTAAGAATGAAATACGATTCATATTTGATATCAATGTGTACATAGATTTATGATTTAATTAATTGAATAACCGTATAAAAGTTTCAAAATTTTGATTATTTAGAACTGTATTTTATGAAATGTAATTGAATATTTAATGAATTTAAAATATTGAAAATTAAAAAAAAACATCCACCGTGGTAATTCAGTGAACACTATTTATCGAAATTGTATGTCCGTGTAGACTATAATTGTATATTATTTTTGTTTGATTACGTGATTGTATTAACATTCATTTATGTACGTTGTTTTGAAGCGTATGGTATATTGCAAAACAAAGTTTCAAAAGTTATTTACTTTACAAAAATGTTTGACTAGTGCGTCATAAATAAACGTGTTATTGTGTACTTTTATTAGGTTTTTAAATATGCTAAATTTGATACTGAAGATAAATTGGGATTTCCCACGTCGTATTTTAGTCGATAAATATAACATTTACATTTATTGTATTTTTTAATTTTGTCTAGTGTCTATCGTTAGTGGAAGACATTATATTGAAATGACAAGGATTTTATACAGATTTAAAAAAAATCAGTTTCGTCCATTACAATTAAAATCGTATATTCTAGTGATCTTTAATCTGTGTTTCCCAGAACTCTTAGATTCTCTAGTACATTTCTGAGGATTTTGAAAGTCAAAATTAAAATTGATTGCAAATAATATCAATAAAGGTAGATTTCGAAAGCTTGTGTAAAAAAATGCAGACACAACCTCAGTCACTAAATATAATGCAAAACAGCCAATACCTGGAGTATGAGTTAATGCTATTAACGAGTAAATTATATCAATTTTATGTTAATTTTTTAAAAATAAAAATTTATACTTTCCTTTAATTGTCTTTACATAACGTGTTTACCTATAACATATTGATCTACTTTAAACATTATTTTAAAATATCTTTTTCCCCGAAAAACTTTGTAGTTTTAGAAGTTTTGTGAATAGAAAAAGATTAAAGATCACTGATCTATCCCATTATAATACAAGTACATTACAGTTGAAAATGTAGTAACAAATGACATCGGTCTTGAAATTTTCTTCAAAAATGAAATATTTAAAAAAAAAATATTATTGTTTATATCATATTACGAAAAATTAAATATCACCTTCATTCGGCTAGTAAATAGCACATCCGCCTGGCAAGCGGGGTCGCAAGTTCAATTGCTGTAGCTGGTCACATTTTTTTTACAAATATTCATTCATTTGTATTGTAGCCAGGACACACGCGGAAATGTTTGAGCTAATAATTGACAAGTATCATTCGTAAAAAAAAAAATCTATGAAAAATTTTATACTGTGAAATTCACATCTCCTTTCTCGTAGCGGATATAAAATTTAAAAAAAATATGTATAAAAAATAGTAAATTTTTTAGCAAATTAGAAAGTACATTTTTAATACAGAAATCATTTTTATTTAAGGCATGAAACACATCGACCGTGTTTAGGCAAACGGGATTAACCATAACAGAATAAATGTTACGAAAGCCTCAAAAAATATTTTTTAATGATTTTTAGTTAAAATCACACTAAAAAAAAAACAAAGTGGGTTATGTCCGATAAATTTTTGATTTATTAACCTGATATGATAATTTTAAATATTATTAAAGAAAAATCGTTAAAATTGAGGGTTAACGCTTTATTCCTTTCTACACAAACTTATTAGGTCATTATTTTTCAAAATTTAAAGCTAAATTTTGATAATAATTTGGCATTTTCAGCTTAATTCCTTTTGATAGAACGCGTATTTAGTTATATACATTGCGATTCTCAAATAAAAGCCATTTACCAAAAAACTGACAGTTAAACCCTTTTGTATAAACAGG
>JAPMAE010000258.1:14614-29399 GCA_036584705.1 Rhyacophila sp. 25_7 | reverse complement strand
AAATAAATAAATTATGTTTTAACGTTGGTCATATTAAAATTATTTATATACATTGTCATATGTTTGAAACCGGATTACTATAATTATATAGATCAAGTTTACATGGTTATTTTCAGCCTTATTAACTAATAATAATTTAAATATAAAAAAACTAAAAATCTAAGCTTATTTTTATATTAAACATAATTTCTTTAAGCAAAATTCAGAAAATAACTTCGTAACACTCATTTCAATCTCAACGCACACGCATATTCCCTTTTTACTCTCATTAAATTCATTGGTAAATATATGTCGCTGGTAGTGGATCATTGGGTCCGTTAACTGATTGTGAGTTCAAATATTGTGGATTCGATTTCTTAGAAGACTTCATTTTCAAATATTTGATTATTTATTATAATCAAGAATCTAAATGATAAAACGAATAAATAAGAATCACACGGTGAACTTCTCATGTACTCAATCTTGGAACAGGTATAGAGTTTCAGTAACGCATGTTAATTAGAGAAATATGTGTTCTGAATCATTTTTTTTTAAATATATACTTATTAAATTGAAATATTGTAATAGCAACTTCAATTTTCGTTCAATCCTAGTAGAAAAATACACTAAACAATTCTTAAATAGCAGCATAAAGCTTTTCTTAATTTTAGAGTATTTTTTTAGTAATTTGAGTTTTCTGTATTTATTTGCAAATTGTTTTTTTTTAACTAGCTGTGTTTACAGATAATAGTCTCATTCAATATAAATATTCACTAACTTTATTGAATCTAAAAATAATCCCGATTCTACATATTATTTTTAGTCAAATTAAAGTAGTTTATTTATATATTTACATCTCTAGTATTATACTATATAAACACGAATTTTAGGATTACAGTATTTGGAAGTAAGATGAGATTTAGTCGCATTTTCTTCCTAATGCTGGCAATAGTAATCCAAAAACTTCTACGTGCACTTTTGTTCCCTAAACCTACCTAAACCTCGTACGGTGTTTGGTGCATAACGGAAACAATGAGCATTCTTGTTTTTTTGCATCTGCAATCTAGCGTATATAAGATTTTATAATAGCATTTGAAGTTTGCTTATTTTCAACATCACAATATGACTGAAACTTTTAAATTATATATTTTTAGGCGATCATATAACAATCAAGTATTACATTATTTTTAGCTGGAATCAGTAATCAAAAATAAAAATTAAGGAACCATAAGCGCCGCTCCTGATATCAAATGTTCATTAAAAAGTAAAGTTTTATACATATGTGTAGTTTTATATAAATTTGACCAATGATTATACTAAACAATTTCAATAAATGTACGTGCACGTTGAATTTTATTAACGGGAAATTCTTAAGAAAAAGCTATTTTATTTAAATTGTACAGTTTTACATACTTTTTTCATAGATATATACAAAAAATTAAAATTAGGGTGATATATTACAACATTTCCATTCAATTTAACGTTAGGTTCAGAGAAAGACTAAGTACTGTGCTTTATTTTAACTATTTACAGATCAAAGTGTAAAAAAAATCATATTAATTTGTAAATATATAAAATTGAATAAAATGTTTGATTAAGGAAAATGTTTCATTTACTTATTTTCACCAAATCTATTTTTAAAAATAATACACGTTTATCAAATTTTCAAATATATATTGTGACATGTGTATAATATTACATTATTATTTAAATATAATTACTTTTAACCACTGATTGACACTTAATAAATTAGCTATAGCTATGATGTATATATAAATATATACTTATAATAGCATTATTTTACTGTATATAAAAAAGTTAATACAGGAATTAAATCAGACGATTGATTATCGATTTTTTCGCAATTTAAGTACTTGGAAAGAATCTAATTACTATAATCAGTCTTATTAACCTACCTATTAGAAAGAGGTCATAAAAATAAATGAACAGTGTAGCGTTAAAAAAAGAAGAAGAGACATGTCTGAAATATTTGAATACGAAATTTTAAGTGATCGAAGTAAAATTTGATGTAAATAGCAGAATGAACATTTGAGACACAGAATTATTTGAAAAATAACAAAAAATATTCTTTGTGTGTAATTTAATTAAAATGAAATTATTTAAATTGAAAATCGTTTTCTTAAACGTTGTTAAATTATTGTAATTTTTTTTCAATTTCATTATGTATTATTATTGATGAATTATGTTTATATAAATTATTGTATGTACCCGCATTATTGATTTTAACAAAAATATACCAATTAAAAAAAATACTAATTTTTATATCATTTTTATAATTACTTTAGGACAAAAAATTTGTAAATAAAAAATGATTATTATGAAATACTCCATATAGAAATATAATTACATAATTTCTCTTCGAAAATGTTATTATATAAGTAACTCAATTTAAAAGGTGTTAATAATTTAAAGTTTTGATTTAATTTTCAACTAATCAACATATTTACATGAACATAAACTCAATTTATTTTGTGGGCAAAGATTTTCTTATATGTATAAGTTATTTTTATCAACTTTTAAAGAATCCAGACACATTTAAAAACACATTATTTTTTTCAATTAAACAAATTTCGTAGATAACGTAAATAAAAAATAACCAAATTCAAAAGTATTTTATGACTATGCTTGAAAAATATTAACCGTACATTAATTGCCAAAAGGTAAAGCCAATTAAATAGTACATAAATACAGTTCTTAAAAGGAACACATAATTTCATAACGATTGTTTCGAGGTTAAAAATTGTGAAATGATTTATCATAAATGTGTTTTCCTGACTTAACGGACAGACGCCAGTGACCGCCACCTCGACACGCAATGCTGCCTGTTGGTAAAAAATTCAATTACATAAAATAAGAAAAAAATGCCTCAAGTGAATAATAATCAATTACTTGGTCACGCAATGTCCGCATTAACGTTGTACAGGGGATATTCCTTCCTAGAACGCGAGAGTGATCTTTTTCTTTTGTATTTTTCAGCAGTCTTAATGAAATAAACTAACAAACGATTATAGCGCTAAACGTTGCTAAGTCAATAATGTTTGCATTATCACGAGAAGAACGTGTACGAACAATCCGATATCTTCTGCTAATTTAGCTAATATGTGCTAGAATAGAGTAAAGTTTACCTTCCGTAAACGAAATTAGGTACACAAACAATTCAAATTAGAAGAAGTAAGCACGTAAATGGTAAAACATAATAGTAGTACACATTTATTACCTGTATTTTGTGGGTATGTAACGGAGGTATAAATGGTATGAACCATTTATATCGACGAACAGCAGCGCAAAAAGAAAATAATGAGTAGAATGCGGAAGGAATGTAATTATTATGACTTTTTCTATTTAGATATTATGTTCAAAATGTTTATAGCATATAGTATTAGGCCAAAAGGCTTGAAAGATGTCAAAATAAGGAAACTTTAAATATCTCCACCTAATCACATTCGTCATCTGACATGGAAATGATATGTATTGTATTATAGTACATTTCACTAAACTCAAATAAATTTTATAATAAAGTTAATAAAATCTTCATCCTATGAAGATCACATATTTCGGAGCGTACATGGAATTTAAAAATATATATTATTATTATATACGACAAATAGTCATCTAGTATTAGATATAATCGTAACCTAATTTAACTTTTATAATTAAATAGGACATTAAAATATTTAGCTTAGTCTTCATACATTTTTTCATTTTCAAAATGAATGGTAATTCACTTTCTAGTATTGCTCTTTTGTGTATGTGACAACTTTGCTTAGTGTGACAATTTTTCCGCATGTTTATTTTATTCTATTCTTTTCATTCTGATGGCATACACTTTTTTCTTTCATGTTTATATTTTTTCGTGAGAATGGGTTTGTTGATGCAGCAATATTTGGCATGCAGTATTTTTTCATTTACTTAGACTTTAGGTTTTTTGGCAGTATATTATATTTTTACTTTTTGAACTTTGCTTCAAAGCGTTATATCACTGTTTAAAAAACATTTTTTTTTTGTTTTTATAAGGAGAATATTCATATATTCAAAAAGCCGCATTATAAAAATTAAATTTCATGAGACTAACATCCAGAATAGTTTACAAAACCGTATTTAATAATTTTTAATAATACAATAAATATTTTTATTCAAATAAGATAATTCTTATAAATTAAAGAAACATTAAATAAACGTAGACAATTATAAAACTACCAACTACAAAAATATATATAATATGTATATATAGGTACATAACATATACATTTAAGAGGATAAAAAGGTCATTTTTCATATTTAAATTCATAGAAATGTGTGGATTTTGTGATATCGCGTTATGTAAATTGAAACCGTTTTGAGCAATGGGTTCAGAATTTGTCGACCACTTTATTTTGAAACAACGTCATACAAAAATCAAGTATATTATTCAAGTTTTATTAATTCGGTATCACCATTGCAATAGTTGAAATTTCATATTTTTATAATCTGAAATACACTTTACCAATTTATATTCACTACTAAACAGTGCCGAATTAAGACCCTTAGATACCTACTACCACTCGTACTTTTGGTGCTCCCTTACACTTGTAATTCAAAAGTTTTGAGACTTTGAAAGCAAAAATGTTATGTTAGTAAGGTTATGAATTAACATGTAATTAACGCCAGTGACATTTGGCAACTAAACTAAGAACTTCTTTATGAGCTAGTACTCGTCACTTGCGCTGTTTCAGATGCATCTAGACTTATTCAAAAATTGTATAACTTCCAATCTGCGATCACAGTCTATTTTATTTTTCAGGATAAATATGATGAAACAAATGAGAATGCTTTATAAACAGAGCTTATTCATTTTTCATAAAATTTTGAAAATGGCCATAAATTTAATTATATTAATAATTTTAATTAAAAATTCGGGTGTGAAAAATCTCTGTGGTGCCCTCCTTTCCTTTGATGACTAATCACGTAATGGGTTAAATCTAGCACTGCTACTAAAGTATCAATATAATAATTTTCACTAATTATCGATTTGTCCATATTCAAATAATAGCACTGTCTTTATACACAAGTCTACAAATACATATTTTTTAATTTCACGACTGGTTTCGTTTGTTACAATATTCCCAACTTATAATGAAAAACTGATATTAATTTCAGTTGAAAATATTGTAACGGATGAAACTAGTGTTAAAAGTTAAAAAAAATATATTTGTGGAAAAATATATATTAAAACTGTGTTATCATTTCAATTATTGTACTCGTACATATATATAGTATGCGAATATAAACACTTCGTTTTATTATTTCATGTTTTCTATTATTTTACGTTTGTTCATTCATTATAACTATCGATATAATAACTTATTTAACGAAAAAGCTGTTTGTCCACACAAAAATCATTCACGAGTAAATATTTTGCTTTGTAGCATTATGTTATTATTATTTTATTCGATAACCATCAAATCGATTCAACCAAAGGCAAACAACTGTATCATAATATAATACATTTAGATACCTCTACTTGTGATTCAGTATCTACTTTACCGTACAGTAGGAAGAGATTTATTATGCAGAATAATTGGGTGACCTATTTTTTGACTATTTTCTTTAACTGATCTCTGCGTGAATGAAACATTTTAATATTGGTAATGAAAGGGTTGAACCAGATTATCGTTTACAATAATGATCAGTTTGGTTGATTCCAGCGTCCTTTTTTTAAAATCTACAAAACAAAAATGGACGCTTATATTTATATCATATATTATGTATCATCTTTTCATTCAGTGACATTGACATTAATATTTTTTTTAATCAATAATCTTCCAATATTTAAACTAGTACGTACATGACTTTTTTACCTAGTAGGTGATTCATTAAACTATATCCTCTACGAAGTTTGCCTGAAGATTATGTTGAAAGGTTTTGTTTTTGAGCTTTATTAATTATTACCTAAACTAATTTTCTTTGCATCCTGATTTCAAATGAACATGAGAAAATGTGAGTATTTTTATCAGGTGCAGGATCGTGCTTTATGCGTGTAATTTTTTTTTTTATGTAATAAAAGACTTATTTGTAAAAAAATTAATGCTTTGAATCTTGTAATTATTATTTACATATTCAAAATTATAAAACATATATCTTATTCATATTATTATATATGTTAATTTTCTATCATTAATAATTTTCCTGCATATTTCTTTTTGTAGAAGGTTTTTTAAAATTCCAGAGAATCCTGGTTCTACCAGATTAATTTACATAAATTTATTCAAGTGAGCATGCCCTCCATGAAATAATTTTGTTGATTTTAGAGAAAAATAGGTTCGAGTCATTATTTTCAAGTACAATAAAGAATATAAAATATAGTATAATTAATTTTCCGTATTGTAAATTCTTGATAGAAATCATTATATATCAACCGTGTTTAGGCAAAAGAAGTTAACCAACAAAGGACAAATTTTACAAGAGGCACAAAAAACGTATTTTAATGATTTTTAATCAAAGTTACATTAACATAAACTCGAAACGATGACCAATAAATTACGTGGAAGTTGAAGAAATTGCATATGCATGGAAGAATCCGAAAATATGATAACTATTCAGGACAACGTATTGGAATCTTTCAAAATGATCGCAGGATTAAAACATTTGCTTCTTTATCACCTAAAATTTTAATCTGGCTCTTAAAAATGCTGTAAGAGAAACTCTCAAAGCATAAGATCGTAAATTATTAGGCTATGTGGAGAATTTTATTATACTAGGGAACTTACGTTTTTAGAAGATGCTGAGAGAAAAAGAATTAAAAAATATATGTGAGTATTAAGAAGATCAACTACTTAAGAATGTCGATAAAACTGACTCACAGGGAATCATCTACGTGAAAACCAACATTTTCAAAAAGATCCTGGAACTGTCAAGCGGACTAAAAAGCGGAAACACCGTGATCTTTACACTAAAAATTCGATTCAGGTCCAAAGTTTGGTTGAATAAAACTGAATTCTGGATTTATAATGTGACTGAAATTTGTAGTTCTGTATGAGTGTTAAACTTGGAAACTTAGAAAACACAACAATTCCATGCAGATATTCAAAAATAAGCTACTTTGAAAATTACTTGGACCATTTAAAAAAACTTTTTGCATACATAATGATGTTGAGCTCTACAAGCAGTTTTGCTCTTAAATGATGAGTCCCTTGAAAACAGGGATATTTAAATGGATAGGGCATGTTGTAAGATGCAATAAATTTAGAACTCTTAAAAAGGTATTTGATGGTATTCTAGTAAACACTTAGCCTGTCAGGCTCCGCAAAAAGTAATGGGTGGATAACGTCACTATATTTATAAAAAAATCAGAATGAGTGACTGAAAAGAAATCTAGAGACAGAGACCTAGAAGAAGGTATTGGCCATGGACCTAAATGGACCGTAGTGCTACATAATAATAATAAGTACTATGTCTCTTACAGGGCTCTGTGCTGAATACTTTTTCAACTATTGTATTAAAAGCTCTGAGATTTATTGCATAGTATTCTGTATAAGACCCTTCTCTATCAATCTTTATTCTCAATACATTTATATCGTGAGCAAATTGGTTAAGAAGCTCAGTATTGCAACGGACGCAAAAAAATCTCTTTCCATATACTTTTCAGAATATCTTTTGAAAAGTGCATCTCCGTTCTTTGTCTCTCTATCAGGCACTAAGTTTTATGTTCATATTGAACTATAAGTTCCACAGCCATGTTTAATACATGTATTTTTTTATTTTTCTCTTTTTTTTGATTTTCTTTAATAACGAATACAAGATTAAGACAAATTACTCGTATCAAGTACCCGTTTGGGATCAATCCATTTTACAATAATTTATTTGATATTTGGGAAAAATGTTAAGCAACACTGACTTAATAACATTTTCAATGAGCGAATGAATAAAACGATTGTACGTACATTATTGTAGGGAAATAAAAAAAACCATGTTTTGTAGCCCATCTGAAAAAAACTATAAATTTCTTTGATCTCCAAAAATGGCTTCAGAAAACTATCAAAATTTTAACTAACCCTCTGGTGGTATAATAAGAAAGAATAAACCTATTGATATTGAAGTTCATAAAAAAACTGTTACATAAAGGAACATCAAAAGAATATCGATTTAACGGTACGGTGAACATAGACCGACATCTCTAGTCCGTGCACGTCCTCCTAATCGATATTTTCGTGGGCGAATCTTCGAGACGAAGAAATAATTCGGATTACAAAGAATCCTTTGAACATAGTAAATTATTGAATTTATATTCCCGCTCTTAAGTGATGGTGGTGGCTCTGGATCTCATAATTGTGACGTTGAAAGGAATTGTTCTGGTATCCGCAAGTATCTGATTATGTTTTTCAAAGCTTTGTTTTCCACAAAGAATGTTTTTTTTATATATATTTCAGCTGACCAATAAAGAAATGCTAATGAAATAAAGGCGATAATTTTGTATACTTGTACCTTAAAAAGTGCGTTTTTTTATGTATTCCTATCGTATTTTCTTATTTTTTTTATAATTTTTACATTAAAATATAATATCAAAAGTTATTTTAACGAAATATGATAACACTTGTGTATTTAACAAGCGTTAAATTAAGCGTCTAGTTATCAAAAGCGATATAAGCACATTTCAATATTGTCGGCAAACGATGTTTTTATGTTTCAAGGTCAAAGATTATTTTATCTTAAGATTATTTATTTTTATTGTATTCTATGTTTAAATTTGAACAAAATAATTGTATTTATTAGCTGATAAACTTTAAAATGAAATAAATATATAATTGCGTTCGGAATCAATTAGACTTGAAATATTCCAACGCATGAACATTTCACTTTTAATTTTTTTCATAAACTTTTATTGAGTTTTGAAGCGTAACATTTTCACACATAATGTAAAATTGTGCATAGAATACGAAAGATTTTTTTCTATTTCAACAAAATGTGCTTATATCGCTTTTTGTAACTAGACCTTTCAAATAAACAAGTATTACGCATAACATAAATCGAAATATAAATATCTCTCAAATTACTTACAAAGCCGTTTTGAATGCTTAAACTATAAAAATAAATTATTTTTTATAATCTTTACAGAACACTTATTATAAAAAATCAAGGCTGGTTTTTTTTATCTTTTAATCTATGCATTTATAAATAAATATTTACAGATAATAATTTAAGCTGTGTACATAAGCTATTCTAAACAATATTAGGTAATATAGTCTGAGAGATTTTTTTAGCCCTCCGTGGAAATTGTTTGACCGAATGACTCCAATAAAACACATATTTACGTCAATATACTCGTATGTGTCGTCTCATAATAAAAATTTAACTTAATGCAATGATTCGAAACTGATTTTTATTTTGATACATATTCTTCTTTCCCGGTAAAAAATATGTTGCCATTAATTCAAAGTGACGGATATAAAATACTACTAGTATGTATAATTTTTGATAATGTACACATTTCAAAAGCAAATGTGCAGTGTTTGTTTCGTTAAATTAATATTCCAACAAAAATGTTGCGTTCCTTTAAATTAATAAAGCAATTTTGAATATGGAACAAACGGTTTTAAACATTATTATTATTAAGGTTTCCAATAACCCAAATGACTTTTAGAATAGCTGTTATGCATTCTTTTATGCAAAATATTCGGGGGAATAATATTTTCTTTATATAAGAAAAACAAAAAACGTATTTGTAGAATTATCGATAGAATAGTGAATTTACAATTTAGATGGGTATCGAGAATATTTATTTGCGCGCCATTCTGAGCATCGTAGTGGGTAATTCAAATTCGGAATGGTAATTTTACATTATTCCATATTCAAAATAATATCATGATCTCGAGAAAATATTACGATCAGTTGTCAAAATCAAATCAACTTGCCAGTTGTATAATTTCTGATATCTCTGAAGTTTCCGAACAATATACATTGTCAGCCATTTTTCTTTTATTTTGACAAAGATCATAATTTTACATTTTATCTGTATTTAATTTTTATTATATTGAGGGTGAATAAATACGTTCTACCAATTTTTTTCACGAGTATTTTCTACCCTAACGATGGTATTATTACTGTAAACTGTTATGAACTATAATAAAACTCATAAGCTGAATATTTACGTAGCTTACTCGTAGTTTGAAACTTTTCTTTGATAACACATTAAAAAAGATTTTCTCTTTTTTGTCGGGTCTTAATTTTAATTAATTAAATTTATCTTCTATAGTGTAATCCTTGGTGAAGAGCCATTGTATTTTAATAATAACACAGTTTTATACATAAACTCAATAATATATATATATTATTTCAAGATGAGTTTTGTTTATTTATCAGTTGATAATGTCATTACAAATGAAACTGGTCTTGAAAAAATGCTAAAAGCATATATGTAAGAATGTGTATAAAAACTGCATAATTAATATCAATTAAATTTAATACTTAGGGCATGAAAAATTATCTTATTTTATTATTTCAACTTGCATTAAAACTATATTATCACTATTTTATGTTTGACAATTAAGATTAATAAATATAATAAAATCCGCTTTAATTTTCCAAAACAATAACAAACTATAATTTGATTATGTTCAATATTTTTTGTCATTGGTAACTTTTTTGTCGTTTATTTATCTTTGAATCGTACATATTGCTTTTAACTTACGTTTTTTACATATATTTTAATACATAAAACACATATATTTAATATTTACAAAGTAACTATATTATGAAAACCCATTGGATCATTATTTTTCATATAAACACGTAGGTACCGGGTAACGCATATGTGCGCATTCTAATATCAATGCGTTGAAGATAGAATGCACTCATATATATGTGAGGGGTTTTTTTTATTTTATTTACATGTATCTCTATCAAGATTTGTTAAATTAAATCATTTTGGCACCTATGTGATCAAATACATATGATTTAATTTATTCACTATTTAATAATTAAAAAAAGCAATTGTACAGTTTGATTGTAATATACTCGATATTAACACTTCTTCATAAAATGAGTTATAAATTTATTTAAAAACAGCTGATCAGTTTGTATGTGAATAGTGAAAAAAAAACTTAGAAAGACCATGAAAATTGTACGTTAAATAAAGACTACAGATGAATATTAAAATTTTTAAGAATCGTTTCGTAGAATTTTTATCACTGGGCACTTATACCATTAAATTTATCATAATATGGTAAATTTTCAACATTAAATCTTTAAACGCAAATTAATATCTATTAAGGCGGGCGGCGAAAGCCGCCGAAATATAAAAGTCCTCAATCACATCGCAATAAAAAGGGAGACCCGTCAGCTTAATTAAGTGCTCGGCGAAGTTTTTAATGTTGTCATCATCGGAATACTTTTAAATGAAAAAATCTCCTCCCTCCAGAATACACTTAATAAGAATCAGAACCCATTAAACGGTGGTCTTTTCCGCCGGCATTCGAACGTTAATGTCGCCAGTGGAAAGTAATTTAACGCACTAATCAAGATTACACACCCCCGCACACGTTATTAAATTTCAGGCGGCAAAAAATCACTTCATAACGGTGGCGAGGAGGAGGGAAATAATTTTACATTGCTTGCTCTTTCATCTGGAATGCATCTCATCATAAATTTTCATGGTTAGCGGAGACTTTTCTTTGCCGACTGCTCTAAAGGTGCTCTAGAAATTTTATATTATCTTTTTGGATATTAATACCTCTCTGTCACCCCCTTACTCGCCCGCGTTTGTCGTCTTAAATGATTGTGCCCCTTTCCGCTTTCTTTTTTTTTTGCGGTCCCATAAGTCACGGAAAATTTAATTTTACCGCATTTTTACAATAGTGTCCGTAAAAATGGTAAATTCAAACGATGATCTTATTCATCCTAAAAATGCGGTATTTCTTTGTAAATCTTTTTAATTACCATGCAAATGTTGGCAAAAGTATATCATAATTTAAATTAATTTATCATGCAAACTTCTGTCTGTTCTAAAAAATACCTTTATATGTCTTAATTTTAAATTTTTTAATCATACGCATGTTTACTAGTCATCCATTACGGATTAATTTTTTTATGTATTTTATTGAAACACATTATTAAAGATTATTTTTTATTATATTTAATGCTGAAGTAACAAAAAATTTAATTCAAATAATATTTTCATAGAACTGTACAAACATTTATAAAAATTGACCGAATAAAACATTTTGGTTTAATGGAAATAGTATTACTACTGTTAAGTATATTTTAATTTTCTTTACATTTTTAATTTTTGTAGAATTTCTATTATATTCAGCATTCCTAAATTACAATTTGACGAGAATTTTTCAGTTTGCAATAACGAAATTCAACCTATATACATACATATATATTAAAAACCATAACTTTGTTTATGGTCACTCACGACAATCATATCATGTAACGATCATACGGGAGTATTAGAAGTTAAAAGATACAATATCATAGAAAAACATTATTTCAAATTTGTTTTGATCAGAGTTCTTTGAAAACATTATTGTTGAAATTATCGATATATTATATTATCATCAGTATGATAGTTTCTTCGATGATATGATAATATGTAATATGAAATGAAAAAAGTTCAGTAGCCTATTCTTTAGTCTAAAAGTTTTTCTGACAAATAATACAATATAAATGTATATAAGAAAGGCTTACTTAATGAAATTATAAAAATATCACCCTTACATTTCTCTTGAAGGTTTTTCTGGTGAAATTACTTGCATAGTAGGCAGGTTTGAAAGACCCGCCAGTACTCAAAACCGCGATTATGTGCGGTTGCCTTCCTAACCATTCACGAACGCAATGTTTTTTTTTTATTTCCCATATTTTGATTTTAAAACTTGCCTGTAGTGGAGTCTTATGATATGATATCACCATGCACAGTTTGCTAAACGAAAGAATTTAGTAAAGGAAAGAATGAGAATGAGCAGTCTGCCTCGTTATTTAGTCCCTGGTGGTGCGTAGTGGGCAAATAAACTTTTTTGTAATGAATACGTAATTTATTTTAACAATATACAATAGTACTAAAGATGGATTTTAATCTACGATTTCTGCTACTGACTTTTATTAATTGCTACATTGACACTACAGACTCCCGCACAGGCGTAGATAGCGTACTAAGGACGCAAGGGTTTTTTTGTTGCACATTCATTACGCGGACTTGATCTATACACTTTGCAGATAGAAAATTAGGAGAAAAGTTTCTAAACAAAATGGTAAATAATGTAGTCAACAAAATCTTACTTGATAATATAATAAATTTGTATGTTTAAAATAACATAGAATACTTTCATAAAAAATATCTAATTATCTTTCTATTTTATTTGTTTTTTTCTTGATGTAAATAAATATGAGTTTAATTAAAATATATTTCTCAAAATTTTTAAAACAATAAACCCACTCATTGATTCTAATGCCGTTGTACGAATTATTTTATTATTTGTTTTTCTCCAGTAAACTTGTATTGCATGTCTCATAATTCAATTCTTTATAAATCAATAACGAGGGCTTCTCTCGTTTGTCTTCATAATTTAATTTATCTGAATAAAAAAACCTCTCCTAAATTTTGATCAATTTCCTTTAACAATAAATGAAAAGAAATACCAAAATTATTACTCCAATTCATTTACAATAAATATTCTACTATCACAAAAGGTTCCAATCCGCTTTCTCAAATTAATATCCGTATTTTTTTCAGTGCTTCAAATGAATAATATGTTTCTCCAACCGAAAATAATACGAACGACTTGTCTTGTCATCTGACTCATAAAGTCCTTCTATTGGATTTGAGGACGGTTCTTTTCTTCCACCCCTGAACGCTGTTTATTCATCGTCTCTTTGTGCCACTAATAAGCGTATAAAGATGTAATCCAAATGACAATCCAAAAAAGGAATCTTGTCTCGACTTCTTCCAAATACATGTCAGCCTCTTGTCAAGTCTTTGATGATTAAATAATAAGATATCGGAGACATTACAGATAATCAATCTCATTTTAACAAGTAATTGTCGCTTATTGTATGTATTTGTCCTGAAGCATTTTTAAAACATTTTTTGCAAGTAAATTTTGTTATTTATACATAGAATGAAAATATCTCTTACCTAAAAATATATTTGTTATATTGTGGAAAGTAAAATAATGCCTATTTAATAGGATCAATTTTAAAGTATCTGCATGACAATTATACCGTTATAAAAAATAGTATTGCTTTTGATTTTGTCAAATATTAAAAAACTGAACTTTGCCAATATATGTATATCAGTTAATTGTCAGTATGATTGAATTGAAACTTTTTCAATTAAGACATTTGAGTCTCACTGTTTTTGAAAGCAATGTATCATTATATTTGAACATAAATTCTTGTTTTAAGCTTTATTGTGGAGTTGTCATAAGATTTTCTAAATTTTTAATGAAAAATCTAAAGATTATTTTATTTTATTGATAGTCAGTTCATAGTAAAAAGCTATTATACACAATTAATAACACATCGTTTTACAAAGCTTACTAAAAATATATAATTGGGTCCGTTATAAAAGTTAATAACAATAACTTAATGGTAGCATTAATCAGAGATTCTTTTACTTTAATGATAACTTATAAACAATACAAAACTATTCATGGTTTTAAGAAAATAAATGTGGTGAAAAAAGTACACAAAACTATGTCAATATGATTTCCGCAACAAATACGTGAAAAGTATATTTCAACTCTTCAAATCAAAAACCCACAATAGGCGACTCTCAGTTCAATCTCATTAATAATAAAAAAACTAAATTCTG